>PVKP010011747.1:0-60455 GCA_004027715.1 Plecturocebus donacophilus | reverse complement strand
GTGTGTGTGTGTGTGTTTTATCATATGTAGCCACTGAAGTCTATGCTCTGCCAGCTTAGTGGTCAGCTTGTGTCTTGACAGAGGTGCCTTAGACACTTGGTACTAAAAAAGGAAGAAGAAGAAGGATGAGGAGGAGAAAAAGGAGAAGAGGAGAGGGAGAAGAAAAATAAAAATATAACATTTTCCCAGTCTTTGTAGATTTGCTTTGTGTTTGGGCACTTCTTCAATCCTTAGCCAGGCTATTTAAAACTCTGCTTTAGCATTTACTTCCTACATGAATGGAGATAGAAGGGTACTCAGAGTTGAAAGCTTAGGTTTTCTGAGGCTTTTTCTAGTATGCATCCCAGCTCTGGGGACACTTGAGTTGGGTGAAACACAGGGAAGTTTTTGTGCTGGTCTTTGATGAAACTACAAGATAGGGTGAAACCCGCACTATAATTCTTTAAGAATAAGGTTTGTATTGCTCCCTCTGACACTAGCAACCTGTGTCAGAAGTGCACGCTGCTGTTCTCATGGCTGTTGCAGTTTGGGGTGTGAGGGATGGTACTCAGGTGCTTTAAAATGCCACAGCACTCTTGTACCACTCTCCTACCACATAGAGAAGCTTCTTTCTTTATCAAGTCATCCCTTGGTTGCTGCAAGTTTTTTTTACTGGTTTTCCAAATTCTTTAAAAGTTGACTTTGACAGTTTTTGCTATCTCATTAGTTGCTTTTATAAAAGGATGAAGCCCTGAAATTTCCTAGTCTGACATTTCCCTGTCATTGCTCCTTTACACTATCATCTTGCTTTTCTATATTCATTTACAATCAGTTTGTCAAGTTCCATGAAAAACCTGCTTTTTTTTTCAATTAAACTTTTTATTTTGAGATAATTGTAGATTTACATGCAGAGATAATACATAGATCCCATGTACCATTTACCCCGTTTTCCCCAATGATAACATCTTGTAAAAGTATAGTAAATATCACAACTAGGATATTAATACTGATAATCAAGACACAAAGCATTCCTGTATCATAAAGATCACTCATATTGCCATTTTATAGCCACACTCACTTCCCTCTTACTTCCACCCATTCCTTAACCCTTGATAACCACTAATCTATTTTCTATTTTTATAATCTTGTCATATCAACAGTGTTATATAAATGGGACCACATGGTATATAACATTTTGGGATTTGTTTTTTTGTTTTACTCAACATAATTGTCTGGAAATTTATTGAAGTTGTTTCACCTGTAACAATTTTTTTAATTGTTGAATTATTATTTATTTCTTGTTACAGATGTATCATAGTTTGTTTAACATTCACCCTTTGAAGGACATGTAGGTTGTTTCTAGTTTGGGGCTACTACAAATAACACTGTTGTAAACACTCGTGTGCAGATTTTTGTGTGAACATATGTCTTTATTTGATAATGCTCAGATAATTGATAAATATCAGATAAAACCAGATAAATGCTCAGCAGGGAAATTGCTGGATTGTATGGTAACTGCATACCATTACTTAGTTTCTTAGGAAATTGCCAAAGTGTGTCCAGAGTGGGGCAATGGTGAAAATTCTGAATTTCCAGTGGACATATTCAGATACCACCTCAGTGGGGAGAGGATGGTAGGTATAGAAGTCCAGGTTCCCTGCATGTAGTCTCCACTGTCAGCACAGTGGGAAAATCTAGTCCAGTCAATGGGAAAAATGTTGTGGCCTTCTATGAAGGCCTACTTGTTCTTCCCTGACATTAACCCAACAGGATGTTAGGCACCTATTTACAGCTTGGCAAAAGTCGAAGTTCAAGTTATTAGCTTGGTCTTTGCCAGTGGGGTAGGGTTACCAATTTTTCTGTATTGTTTGTTGGAAGTACAGTGGTTAATGTTCAAAAAGGTTTCTGTCTTGCTAGGCTTCTCCTTTGTCCTTGGACTAGTAGGCATTTTGGAGGCATTTTTGATTTGTGACCACTGACATTACTATTTTGCTGCCTTCTTCAGTTCCGAGTTTGGGATACACGAATAAAAAGAAAATCCAAGGATCTTATCACCACATTACACCTCAGGTCCTGTGTTTCGTGGCCAGTCTGCCTTTTTCTCTCCAACTCTAGAGTGTTCTGGTGTGTGTGTGTGTGTGTGTGTGTGTGTGTGTGTGCATGTGTTTAGGGTTTTTAGTTGTACTACATTTAGAGCAAAAAGTACAGCCACTCTATTTTACCAAAAGCAGAAATATGTTCTGGTCAGGGTTTGTTGTGAATCATATTGAATCTAAAAATGAACTTGGCAGAATAAAAAAACTATGATTAACCATGAACATAGTATGCCTTTGCATTTAAACCTTTATTATATTTCTTTCAGTAAAGTTTTGTAATAGTCTACTCAAATGTTTTATATATTTTGTTAGATTTATTCCTTAGGTACTTTACGTTTTCAGATGTTATTGTTAATAGTATTTTAAAAATTATCTTGTGTTGGGATGTATTGATGGCAGTTTAATTCGTGTTCTACTTGTATATATTAACTTAATTAAATTTTCTTATATGTTCTAACAATTTGTTTTTAGACTTTTAAAATGTAGACAGTAATATTTATTTTCAATCATGATAGTGGTATTTTTTCATTTTATTTCCTTTCTTATAACTTTGGTTACTGTTTCTTGTCTTATTGTAAGACTCTCCAGTGCAATGCTGAATAGAAGTAGTGACAGAAAGCAATTTTGTCACATTCTTGAAGTTAAAGATAATCTTATAATGATTGCTGTATGTGCTTTTGCAGCTATTCTTTACCAGAATAAAGTTTCTTTAATTCCTAGTTTGCAGAGTTTTATTAAATGGGTAATGACTTTTACTAAGTGCTCTTACGGAATCTAGGGAGGTGATTTTGATTTTCTCCTTTAATCTTTTAATGTAATGAATTAATTTTGTAATTTTATAATGTTGAATCAACTTTGCATTTCTGGAATAATCACCATTTGGTGATAATGTATTATCTTTTTCATATATCCCTGGATTTACTTTGATAATGTAGGTTGGTATTTTTCATTTATCCTATGAATTGGCTCATAATTATATTTCAAACTGACTCTGTGTGGTTTTGGTGTAAAGGATGTGCCAGCCTCATCCAGTATGTTAAAGAGCAAGTCCTCTTTTTCTCTTTCCTAAAAGAATGAAATAATTTCATCCTTAACTGCTTGATGGAATGCATCAAAAGAAATATTTCAATAAGGTGTTTTTCTTTGCAGAAAATTCCAATCCATATTTTTAGTTTTGTGAGTGAGTTCTAAGGCTGTTTAGGTTTTCTAGTTTTTTTGTGTGTTTTGAGAACATATTTTTCTAGAAATGTGTTCATTTCAGTGAATCATTCCCATGTACTGTTTTTAAGTTGATGTAATATTCTCCTACCATCTTTTCAGTATGTGTTGAATCACTAATTAAATAACTCTTTCATTCCTCACGTTGTATATTTTGCTTTCTCTCTCTCTCTTCTTATTTTTGCCAGAGATGTAGTCTTCATTAGTTTCATCATAGAACCAACTTTTAGCTGTACTGATGCTCTGTCTTGTATTTTTAATTTTCATTTAGTTATTTTATCCTTGTACTTCACTGTTTACTTCCATTTGCCTTGTTGCATTGATCCCATTTCTGCCCTGGCCTCAGGTTTGTGTCTTGTCACTAAAGCATAAATTTTAAATTTACATTCTGGGTCACCAGGACTTAGTAGATACTACAAGGCAAAAGTCAATTCCAAATCTCTTTAACTCTTTGAGTTTTTTGTCATTGGTTCCTAGGGACCCCCTTATGATTACAGAAGCTCATCTAGGCATTGCAAAATGGCATCTTTTATATTTTGCCTACTGTTTTGGGGTGTGCTTCCTGGAAGAAGTTTCTCAGAAATGACCCTGTCTGGTGACCCTCGAATACTCTCCATGACTCTTAGTATCTAGAAACGATGTCAAAATTCCATAATTTTAAAGGATTCTCACCTCAACTTGCCTTTTCTGGCTGTCTTTCCTGTCAGATGATGTCCTTTTCTATATAGAAACTTCAGTTTATTATTATTATTACTATTATTATTATTATTATTTGAGACGGAGTTTCACTCTTGTTGCCCAGGCTGGAGTGCAATGGCATGATCTCGACTCACCACAACCTCCATCTCCCAGGTTAAAGCGATTCTCCTGCCTCAGCCTCGCAAGTAGCTGGAATTACAGGCATGTGCCACCATACCTGGCTAATTTTGTATTTTTAGTAGAGACGGGGTTTCTCCATGTTGGTCAGGTTGGTCTCGAACTCCTGACCTCAGGTGATCCATCCTCTTTGGCCCCCCAAAGTGCTAGGATTACAAGCGTGAGCCACTGCACCTGGCCGGAAACTTCTTTTTCATTCTAGACACAGATCATTGTCATTTATTGGTGATAACTTCGTAGGTGTCCAGTCCTTTGAATACATAAACCTCTGTTCTATAACATTACCAACAGATCATACAGATATTTCTTTCTTACTTTCTTATAGCACTATTCAGTGTTTGCTGAATGAAAGAATTTATACGCCACTTTCCTGTTGGGGTTTGAGTTCCTTGAGGAGAGGAACTGTGCCTGACACAGAGTAGCCATTCCACAGTCATAGCTTGTGGAATGAATGTGTGTAATCTTTAGTTTTTCTCTTTACTTCACATGTATTTTTTCCTGAGTCCACCTTTGATGATCTGGCTATACAAGTAATTACTCATAAAGTAATAAGACCCTATATGGTCACTAGAATTTTTATTTTTTATAGATTTAAGCACCTGTGGCCTCACTCTTAAATGGTATTAACCAAATTACACCAGGCATTTTGGTTGTACCTTTGGGTTCCGGAGTCTAATTGCTTGTAATGAAACACTGGAGTCATAATTTGATGGTCTGTAGGTTTCTCAGCTGTTTCTCTCTATGAGAAAATGTATAATGGGATGTTTTGCACGTGACTGTCTATATTTTATATGCAACACATTAGTGTTGTGTAAATTTTCTGAACAACTTCTATTATCTTTGAAACCACAGAGGCAACAAACAGTTATAATTATAGTCTGAAGAAGTGATAGTGTTTCAAATATGCCTACAGTCGTGGTATTACAATGAGAATGTTCTGTTTGCCTGCAGCTTTCACTGTGCTCAGTGACATCAAAATTATACTAAATTTTAACAGAAACTTCTGTCCTTAAACAGAAACAGCTTGTTTGAAAAGCTAAGAGTTTTCTTTCTTCTGAATTCTTTGATTCTTTACTGAATAAAAGTGGTAGAAACGGTAAATATCGTGGCATAACTACATTCTTTGTTACTTCCCGGCTGGTTTTACTATCATCGAGTAATAGGTATTCTACTTTGCTCCACATGGGGAATGAATACACTTTATTTAAAACTTCTTTCTGTGCATCTGCTACTTGTCAACTCATGATCTTCTGATCCTTGAAGATTTGACAACCCTGTGATTTGCTGTAATGGAATTACTGAAAAGTTATCAACAAAGACGTTGCAATGTAAGAATGCAAAGTAAGTCCTTAGATGTTTAGAGGGAAATAAACTTCAAAAGGGGTAGTGGCCGCAAAGAAATACCTGAATCATACAATTTTTGGTGTGGTTCTGCATGTCCTTAATTTTGTCAACTAGGAGAGAGGATGTTTATGTTGCCTTCTCTCTCCCTCGGCTGTGATTTATTTTTTCTATAGCTTATTTATTAACACCTCATATGGTACTGAATACACCTCAGCTAGGGAAAGTAGTGTCAAAGAGCATGTTACTTAGAATTAGAAAAGCTGGATTCTAGTTCTACCTTGCCATTGACTGTGGCAGAAACATTGGATCAGTCTTTCAATTTTTCTGGGCTTTTATTTCTTTGTCTGTAAAATATAAGTGGGTGGTAGGTTAGATAAGGGATCCTCCAAGTCTGGTCCTTAGATAAGTAACATTAATGTGTCCTGAGAACGAGTTAAGAAGCAAATCCTTGGGCCTCACCCCAACTCTGAAAGTGGAACTCAGCAATCTGTATTTTCATAAACTCTCTAGGTGAATCTAATACACATTAGCAAACTTCAGAAAACTTCTAACTGGAAACTCACATGAGTGTCTATGAATGTTAGAGTAATCTAGGCCTACATGGATGTTAAATGGGCATATTCCTCTGCTTGTAATTAAATTTAAAATTTGGATTCCAAACACAGATTTAGAAGCATATGTAAGAAAAAAAAGAAAAAGAATACCAAAAGTGTTGTCCAAAAAAAGTAATTACTCTAAAAATGTTTTTGAATATAAGCATTTGCAGAATTTGCCTCCATTTGACACTGCAAAATGAACTTGATAGTTCTGTCATACATGTATCTTGATGAGAATTTCCACTGAATGATCATCACTGCTTAATGCCTGTGATTTCAGAAAAATGATTTAAAATTATTCAGATTTATTGTAATTGAGTTCTTATATTTATGAAGGAGAACAGTTAATAATCTGTTCTACATAAGTGCACATATGGCTAAAATTTTTGTTATTGAATATTTGGGCCTTTGGTCTTCTATATAAGAAAAATGTCCTTGTGTTTAACCACTTCTGTGCTTTGTTAACATATGCTTTACCTAACAGCCTGTCTGGCTCCATTTTTTATTAGTGTAGAAGAGTTTGTGGTAGTGATTTTGCTTTTTGAGGATTGATATTATTACATTAACCATGGCTTTATGCTTTCCAAGGTCTCTAAAGGAGGGAATTGGAGAAACTTTTGTTCATAATATAAATAAGTTAATACATATAAATATATGACAGAGAATGCAGTCAGTTTTTAAATAAAACCTAGCATTATAGTACATTTAGAAAGTAAGTTAGGTGTGGTGGTGCTTGCTTACAGTCCCAGCTACTTGGAAGGCTGAGGTGGGAAGATCTCTTGAACCCAGGGGTTTGAGACCAGCCTGGGCAACAAAGTGAGACCTCATCTCTAAAAAAGTAAAATGAGAACTGAGAAAGGGGAGGGAGATAATTTTTCTTTTTATTTTGCATTGATGAACAAGATAAAAATCTGAGAATCTATTCTTAATAAATCTTTGCTTTTTATAAGAGAATCCAAAGTTAATCTAAAGGCTGAAAGAAATGAGTATATGTCACATTTTGATGTGTATTTTCACAACTAATTTCCAGAAGCCTGTGAAAACTTAGCTAAAACATTAATTGGTTTTATTTTTTTTCTTTGCAACTGGAAATAACCCAAAGAGGCAGAATGAAGCAGTAAGAAATAAGTTTCTATTAAAAAATCAAGTGAAGTGCAAAAGACATTCTGAGAAGTTATTCTTCACCAAATATTTATTGAACACCTACTACATACTAGGTTCTATATTTGAAACTGGGGATAGGCCAATGAATAAGATATGGCTTACCCATTGGAGATTAGGATCTAGTCAGAGAGACACACATTAAAAAGTAATTTCTACAAATTTTGATAAATATCCAGTTCAATAAGTGCTATGGAAAAGATAGGTATACTGCAATGATAATGCATAATTCAGATAGAGCCTCGTAAGGGAAGACTTTGATATAAGTTTTGACGATAGTCATTTTGACTGCTATTTGGACAATGGAAGGTAGGAGGGAAAAGAAATGTGAAGAATTGGTTAGGAGGCCATTGTAGTGATCCAGTTACTGGTCTAGGCCTTTGATATAGAAATCCCTGCACTTGTGGAACTTATGTTGTAATGAAAAGTTATACATAAAGTACCAAGAATACATTTTAAAAATTATATAACTGTCATCCTAGTTTTCTGACATTGCATAGCAAACCAGCTCAAAATTTAGTGGCTAAATATGTTAATTTATTATGTCTCCTGATATTAAGAGTTGGCTGGGCTCACTTGGAAATTCTTAGAATCTCTTATGTGGTTGCAGTAGCAGATACTGAAGTCATCTGAGTCATCCACCAACACGGCCTGATTTGCACATAGACCTGATATGTCAACACACCTCCATGTGGCACACATTCCTTTCAGCAGGGTATCCTGAATGTCTTACACAGTGGCTCAGGGCTATAAAAGGCAGGAAATCAAAACTTTCAGTCCTCTTGAAGGACTCTTCAGCTGGAACTAGCATAGTATCATTTCTACTGTATTCAGTTGGTCAAAGCAGTCACTGGCCAGTGTGGATTCAAATTGGTCCAAGAGTGAACTCTGCATCGTGATGGAGGGTGTCACACGCATTGGCAAGATGACCCAGATGTCCCCAGATCTTTACCTTCTGTGAGTATGTCCTATAGAGTTCCCTTCTACAGGTCTGACCTGTGTAACTAACACAAGGGGCCATGACTTCCCAGGTGAGGTCGTAAAAGATATTGCAGCTTCTACCTTGTTCTCTCAGATCACTATTTGTGGGAGAATTGGCCTCCATGCTGAGTAGCCTTCTGAGGAAGCCCATGGGGAGAGAAACTGAGAGCAACATCAACTTGCCACTCCTGTGAGGGAACCCCTGTGGAAGTGGTTTCTCCAGCCCTAGTCAAGCCTTCAGATGACTGCAGCCTCATGGAGACCCCAGGCTTAAACCATCCAAGTGGTTCCCAAATCCTACCTCACAGGAACTGTGAGATTTAAAAAATATTTATTATTGTTTGGAGCTGTTAAGTTTTGCAGTCATTTGTTACAGAGCAATAGATAAACAATACAGAGGCCATGCTGGAGGTAACCAGACTGCAGTGTTTATGTCTATTTCACGAATGCATCTCATGCCATATAGTACCTGACTCACAGTTCAATAATATAATGAAAGAAAGAAGGCCACGATGTCATAGTCATTGAAAAGCCTTCCCATCGCATGGCCTCTTGGAATGGAGGAAGCACAAACATCCCAAGTGCCAGGAAGCGTGATGTAGCAGGGGTGGGATGCCGGGTGCAGAAGCAGCAAGGTCTTCATACAAAGACAGACCACTCTGACAGTGTAGATGGTCATCTTTTGACAATGTGACAAAACTAGTGACAGCCCTGGCGCATATGGTAGAAGCGAGAAACCAAAAGCATCCTGAAGACTACGAAGATTATATCAAAGACTTCCCTATTTGTGCACATTGTTTTTTCTTCTTTCCTGGAAAGTGATTAAACTGGTCTGCAGGAAAACTGATTTGCTTTTCAAAGAAAGCCCTGGTCTGTGCTCAGTGACTTGTGTTCTGCTAGGATGGCTACCCATGGATTCAGGGCTGATTTGTTCTTGCATCTTCTCAGTACATTTATTCTTTCTTCAAATCAAAGATATGCCTAATTTTTTTTTCTAAGTATTTTAAAGAAATACCAGTGGAAAATCAGAAAAGAACACTCACATGAGAAACTCTTAGCAACTTCAAAAATAGTCATAAACTCAAATCGCTGTCTAGTGTTTTATAGTTCACAATATTTCCCTCTATCTTTGAAGTATTAAAAAAGATATCCAAGAGAATGAAACTTAACCATATTTTATTAATACAATTTTGGCATAAAGCTTCTATAGATCAGTATTTTTCCAATATATAATTGTGGAATGGAAAACAACAAGAAAAATTACAGAGCTGAAATGGTCTCTAGTTGGAACATTTTGGAAGAATGCTTTGTGATCAAAAGCAGAATTTTAAGTAAGCTATGTGTCTTAAGTTCATATGTAGTGTTTTTAAATGGGCTAATTTAGAAAGAAAGAGAAGGATGGCTTGAGGAAGAACAGACAGCATTAGTGAGAGTGCTTCAAGAGGACAAATAACACATGAGGTGTCGGGAAAGAGGGACAGACAGGATGAGACCACACTCAAAGTTCAGCAAGTTGATTTCTTTGACTGGAGCAGAGTGTGTGCTGAACAATCACCACTTGCTCACACACCTCATGCCACAGTTTGTCCCGTCAGCTTCACTCCCCACAAGGAGAATCCATGGATTCTTTTACATGATTCCCCTGCTTCTTGGAATGAGGCAATAGAAGCCTCCCAACAGCCCTTAAAATGTGCTGCTTCCATTCTGTATGTAAAATCTCTAGGATTGATGTTGGGAGGTGGGATTGGAAAAGATATGTGCAAACTGTGCTGGGGAAAGCTCCTAACAGAGTGGGCTGAGGGAAAACTCTCTGGTCATGGTAAGGCACACCTGGACACAATAGTGATTTTTCAGTGTGGGCAGAGCCAATCAGAGGAAGGAAGATTTGGGGGCAGGATGAAGTCACACAAATGGCCCATTTGTTCTACACAAAGTTTCTGTATTTTCCAATCAGAGTACTACCTTTCAGTGTTTGAAGAATGGAAACCATGGCGAGTGGCAAATTGTCCTTGTTATATGTGTATTTGCTTCAGTATCTTCCAGTAAAGAGAACTGAACAACAAAATTAAACAGGCATTCTTTTTAAAATTGTAAAATAATGTATCCCCTTTGAAGAAAATTTGGAAAAACAGAAAAGGCGAAGAAAAAATAATAATAAGAAAAAAGCAATGCCCAGCAAACCCACATTATTTATTTGATGTATTTTCTTCTTCCAGCCCCCACTCCCTTATTTTCTGTGCATAAGCTTTACATGCAACACATGCACACCACAAAGCACAAATACTCCAAGTGATTTTGAATTTTTCTTTTTGTCCCTTAACATTATATTATTTATTAATTTTTTTGTAAACACTAAAAAATGGCTACACTATCTCTCATTATATGTGAAAATGTAACCCTTGGTTATTTAATCATTTCTCTCATTTTGGATATTTAGAACGGTCTGGTATTCACTGCTATTAATGTGATTAACTTCTCCATGTTTTTTCTGAATTTAGCATTTTCTTAAGGGATACATTTCTAGACATTTGATTATTTTATCAAAGGATAGGAACGGTATAAGTATATAAGCATTGACTTGATTCTTTGATGAGGTGTATTATCTCTTTAGAATTCATATATTCTAATCAAGATCTAAAATCATATAAAAGACATGGTTTTTTATATGGCTTAGGCTGGGTGTGGTGGCTCATGTCTATAATCTCAGTACTTTGGGAGGCCAAAGTAGGTAGATTACTTGAGCCCAGGAGTTCGAGCCAGCCTGGGCAACATGATGAAACTCCATCTCTATAAAAACTACAAAAATTAACTGGATGTGGTGGTGCATGCCTATAGTCCCAGCTACTCAGAAGGTTGAGGCTAGAGGATGGATTGAGCCTGGAAGTCAAAGCTGCAGTGAACTGTGATTGTGCCACTGCACTCCAGTCTGCGTGACAGAATGACAGCCTGTCTCAAAACAAAAAAAGACTTGGACTTCTCTCCAGACTTGAGAACTTGGTGTCACCACCTTGACAGATCTGTATCCTGAAAGCCCTTGCAAGTATTGTTGGTTGCAACCACTGGATTATGGGCAAATAGACACAGTTTTTTTCCTGAGTGATTTCCCACTCAAAAGATTGGGGGGCGGCGGGGAGTAAAACAATCTTAAAAGCAATATCCAAGATGATCAACCAATATTCTTTGCCAATAGCTTGAAAATGTGAGGAGATAAAATAACACTTATGACACAGAATCCACTATTTTATTTTCTGTTCCTAAAAGATATACTTTTTGGAATATGCCCTTATAAAGCTTATAATGACTTCCATACAGAATATTTGGATACAATATGAAGACCTTTATGACAAAGGAATTTGATCATAGTAATATTGGTTATCTACTTTTCTCCTTTAGAAGCCCACTTTTTGTAAATAAAATATGCTAGCATTTTTATTCATCTTACCGTTTAAGACTGTTTGCTTTTCACTAACCTTTTATTACCATACAAATATTTTCCTATGTTGTTATGAGTGAATCCTCCTATTAGCTTCAATTCTGTAGTGTCATAATCACACAAAAGGCTGAAGTACTGATTATGCCTCAGATAATGTAGTTGTTAATGATCAACTTAATGTTAAAAGCCATTACTGCTCATTGACATAATTCTGAGAACATTATACTGTAGAAGTGCACCTTTTGTGTGGAAACAGAATGACAAAATTGAAATGTTAAAAGTTGAGTGTCTGAATAATAGCCTGTGAAATCATTTAGACAAGACTATTGTTGCCTCTATTGTTCAAAGACTAGAGAGTGACAGGACGAGACAAAAAAGAAGAAACACCACAACAGCTTCACTTTCAGGTTTGAAGGGAGATGGAAGAGAATCCCTGTTTGTTTCTGTCTTCCTGCAGGGTCTTCTAACAACAGAGCACCCTCCTCTGGCCACTTGCCAAAAGGGGGTGTCGGCCTCGGTTTTGATTGGCAGGAGTAGAGCCAGGCAGGGGGTTGCTATATGTGGCTGTAAGAATTTTCCCAATACAGTGTTTTCTGAGAGTGACGTGGACCAGCCACCCATGGCTTCCTCCATGGCCCATGCTCAAGGGCTTTAGGTCGTGATATTTGCAAGCTGGAAACAGATTTTGGGAAGGCGGAAGTGTACAGTCACCTTCCCAAACTAACTGTTAGCTCACTTTAGTACTGTGCCACTGGGGTCTGTCTTCTTTAATATTGTTGGTCAATTTTGATCTGGAGGTTGGAGGCAAGCCAATAGAGAGTGGAGAGACAGAAGAAGGTGCATATTTGATAAGGTGGGGAAGGGACATATGGGAGCCTCCATGCTTGTTTGGTGGAGCCCCTGGGATCTAAAACAGAGGTACAGTCCATTGCTGGTTCATTCAGCACCTTCCATGGTCAAAGACCTAATTCACTACCTTGACTGACGTTTTAACAGTGTTCATACATGGTTCTAACAGCAACAAGTGAACAGAGATGAACTACATCTAGTTAACCATTGTTACTAGAACTCTCCAACCTCATCATCTGTTTACAGTGAGTGAGTGACAGTTATCTTCATACAACAATAATCATGTTTCTGTAAACATTCTATTTTCCAGGCATGGTTCTAAGGGCTTCCTATGTTCTAACAGAGGAGGTTTCGCTAAAAGAAGAGTTTGCTAAAATGCATACTGGCATCAGATTGTAAGAATAATTGTATACTTACAAGGGGTGAAAACATGTTCATAATGTACTCTAGTTTTACAGAAAAGATGGAATTATGCTGGAAAGTATTGTTTAAGAAAGTAGAGATATTTGTTATATGCTTTAGAAAGGTTTCTATGAAATTGAATTATGTGCCTGAGCAACATGAGTGGGACCCCGTCTCTACAAAAAATAAAACAATTAGCTGGGCATGGTGGCGCATGTCTGTAGTCCCTGCTTCTTGGGAGGCTGAGGTGGGAGGATTGCTTGAGCCCAGGGGTTTGAGGTTGCAGTAAGCTATGTTGGCTCCACTGCACTTCAGCCTGGGCAACAGAGCGAGACCCTGTCTCTAATAAATAAATAAGCTAAATATAATACATTTGAATTGTATGTAAAAATTTTTATTGACATTGAAGTTTTCAAAGGGAAATTATTTTTTAAAATAGTTGTAGATCTACAGAAATATTGCAAAGAGAGTACAAAAAGTTGCCATTTACCCTATACCCAGTTTCACCTATTGTTAACATCTTACACTACTATGGTACTTTTGTTTTAATTAATAAAACAATGTTAATACATTATTAAAGTCCATAGCTTATTCAGATTTCCCCCGTTTTTTTCCTACTGTCTTTTTTCTGTGGATCTTATTAAAATATCATGATATTTAGTTGTCATGTCCTCTTTAGGTTCCTCTTGGCTATTATAGTTTCTCAGACTTTCCTCATTTTTGACAACCTTGACAGTTTAAAGAAGTACTGGTTAAGTATTTTGTAGAATGTCCTTCGATAGGGCTTCATTTGATGCTTTTTTTATGAATAGACTGACTTGATCAGGATGATGTTTAATATTGCTGAAAAGACTTTCGGACTTCTGGCATATTAGTTTGTGGGGGAACAGCTTATCATCTGCAATTAATGAAGAAAAAAATCATTTATTTAGGACAGGGGAGTGCTGAAGATTGGACTGGTATATGGATATTTCCCAATAAATTGGCAGGTATGTAAGACAGAAATTGCAGAATTTGTTCCGAAAATATTAATTCCTTTCCTTACTCAACAGACATTCACAGAACACCCACTGTTTGCCAGTCACTGCTCTGAGCACAAGGAATACACATCCAAACTAGTGACAGAAGGATTAGCTTCTCAAACTGCCATGCAAGAAGTGTTTTCTATTAAAGCTTGAGAAAGAGGGGATCTGACAACTTGTTTCCAAAACCTTTCATAGTGTCTATATTGTTACTCTCTTCAATTAAAACCTACTTCTTAGTTTTTCTCCCAGAAGAGATGGAGATTAATAACAAATATTTGTTAACACCATTCTATATCCCAAAGCTAAGTTTTTTTTAATCAAAAAATTCAGTAGGTTTTAAAATTCTTGCTCACCTGCACCTTTTTTGTGTGTGCCTTCCCAATTACTCCTTTCAAAACATTTATGCAAGTTTACCTGCATTAGACCTTCTACTCCTTTTTAAGACTTCTTATTTTGAAATAATTTTAAGTGTACAGAAAAATTGCAAAACTAAAAATAAAAGAATTCACTTTCTATTCAGTTTCCTCTTATGTTAACAATGTAGCAGAATCAAAGTACAATGATTAAAATGAGGAAGTAAACATTAATACTTTTTTCTGAACTATATATTTGCATATCACCAGGTTTTCAACAAATGTTCTTTTTCTGTTTCCTGATCTGGTCCAAGATCCTACGCTATGTTTAACTGCTGTGTCATCTTAGTTTCTTTCAGTCTCTGACGTTTCTTCAGTCTGTGTGTTCTGTGATGTTGACATTTAAGAAAAAGTAACATTTCGATGAGCGGTTGTATTGTAGAATTTTTCTCAATTTGAATTTTACTAATATTTTGCAATGATTAGATTGAGATTATGCATTTTGGTAAGAATACTACAGAAATAATGGTGTACCCTCAGTTATCACAGTGGGGGGTACTTAATGTTGATAAGACTCATTACTCATGGTGTTAACCTTAATCACTTGGTTAGAATAGTATTTTTCTCATTTTTTTTCCACAATAAATTTACTGTTTTTTTCCATGGTAATAAAAACTACTATGAGACCAGGCAAATACCTTGTTTTTCATATTTTTTAAGTGTCCCCTTATCATGTGAAGGACTTAGCTCAATATCATCTAAAAATCAGTCCTATAAATTAAGCAATTCCTTTATAAGAGACTGATATTTGAGATTTTCTTTAACAGGTATTGGTATGTTGTTATTTAGATTTATAAAATAAGTTCATGAAAGACATAGCATTTTCTTTAATCAAATTGGGAAAAAACAGATTGACAACGAGAACAAGAGCTCTCATAAATTATACTTTGGATAAGTAATAAAAAAAAATCACCTAAAGCCAGAGTACAAGGAAGGCATTCTGTAGTTGGCCATGTACCTAAACACATCCAGATACACATGTATATTAATTCTGGTAGATTTATATTCAACAACATTTAACTCTTTAGTTTTTCAGAAGTAGACTCTTAGCTTTCTTCTTAGATATCCTATTCTGCCTCAAGAATTCTATTCTAATACTATGGAGAAGAGTTACTTTAAAATCAGGACCATTTACTACTAATGAATTAGGATACATTAGCAGTAACTGCACTGGATCCTAATTAGAAAAGGACAAACTGCTTTGGGGAAAAGTAGGTCTAAATCTTTCTTTTGCTATGCAATTGTGTTATTTTCAAAGTTAATATTTTTCTAATGGCCCTCTGTTTGAATTCTCCATCCCTTTTTATTTAATACTCTGGATATCTGCTCCTATTGCCTCCTCTGCGGCATCATCCTTTCTAACAGAGTTGACTTGGGTAAGTTGTCACCATATGTCACCCCTCTTCCCCAAAGACTTCTAGGCTTTTAGTACCAAGTGTTTTCTTTATTGCTTATAATTATTTTTTGAATTTATTGTTTTTAGTTTTTATTCACTTATTTATATACTGATGTTACCCCTACATTATTTACTAAAGTATTTATGTTCTGTCATTATACTCAAATTACCCCTAAAGACACACATTGAGTTTATTCATTCTCTTGCTTCAGTCTGTGCTGTTGTAAAACACAGCCTAGGCTAGGTGGAAAATATGAAGATAAATGAGTCAGATTCCTGTTTTCCAAAACTTACTCCATCAAAGAACATTTTTTAGGAAACATCTTTGAATCTGGGCAGGCTTTTGAATGAAATCTCAGATTTTTGGGGGGAGGGCTAGAATATATCTTAGAGTATACGAGACTTCCATACTGGACAAATAAATTGTCTTGCATTCTAGCGGGAAATTAGCAGGTTCTATTATTATTATTATTATTATTATTATTATTATTTTAGAGACAGAGTTTCACTGAATTTCCCAGGCTGGAGTGCAGTTATCTTAGCTTGCAGCTTTGAACTGGGCTTACGGGAGCCTCCCAGATAACTGGGGATAGAGATGTGTGCCACATCTGGCTTTTTTTTTTTTTTTTGTAGAATGGGGTTTTGCTATGTTTCCCAGGCTGGTCTTGAACTCCTGGCCTCAAGCAATCCTCCTGCCTCTGCCTCCCAAAGTGCTGCCCTGGGCCACCACACTTGGCCTAATAATTATTCACTTTGCTAGAATCTAAAGGTGTGTGTGAGCTGAAGTACAGACTGGAAGAAAACCCAGGTTGTTCAATAGCAAACGGAATTTGAGAAGGTCAGGAAGAGTTCTGTGGAGGAACATGAAGGAGGAGCAGATGAAATTCACTTGCTCTTTTTGATGAGGTGAAAAGAAATAGCCTCAGCTTATTTGTGTGCTTCTGAACCTTGGTTCACCCGCCACTAATTCAGAGGCTGTGGGAAATCCAGATGCAGTTGTTGTTCTCTTAGAGCTCCATTAGGACCCGATCCAGCCCCTGCTAACGTATCAGGAGGCTGCATTGGCAGCAAACGGATCCACTCCTAATGTACTTGAGGGGAAAACTTAATGCCTTTGCTGTGCCATTTGAATGTTTTTGTTTGAAAGAGCATATAGATTATTTATAGTCCACCAAATAAACCTGAGGGTCTTTTAATAAACTCATAGATTAGGTTGCTCAAAGGAGTTTATTGAAATAACATCTGAATTCATCCATGACAATGACATTCCATGAGTTTATGGCTCTATCTCATGGGAGACAGAATTTCCCACCTTAAGCCAGGTTATCTGTGTGTCATTTCAACATTCAGAAGAAATGAAAGTGGAACTTTTGGCCACTATACCAGCTTCTCTCACAATGTTTTTTCTCAAAAGCAAAAATACAGATGAAAGCAAGTGAAGGGAACTGATAAAAAAAAAAAAATGGGAAGATCTGAGTGAACTGCCTTCTAAGGCATGTAAGTTTAAGCTTTTTGATTAACGTGTTTTGGGGAAGAATGTGAGTTTGATACCTCATAGTCATTTTTGAAAGGCACCACATCTTTTCTGGTCAAATATTAGGGGTTTAGGGAGTTTAGCTTGGGTCTGATCCAAGAAACAGCAACAAGGACATAAAAATCCATGTCATCATAGCCAGGAGCTTTGATTTCAGCTACATTTATTTATTCTCTGATGCACTGGAAGAGCTCACAGTTGTCTGAGAGTGTGGGATTATTGTTCACACCGCACACGTCACCTCTGCAGTTCACCCCACACTCCCATGGGGACCATTTCATCATCTCTTTCAGAATTATGATTGTTTCCCTTTTCTTAAAATTAAACCACTTCTTTACAGTGAGTTGCTTGAAACCCAAAATTTGAAGAAGTTCCCCAATATTTTGCCCATTTTACCTTTATATTTCCCCCTGTCAGTACTTTGACCCCAAATTCCCCTCACCCTTGTTAGAGGTCTTCTTTGCTCCAGCTGTCTCTTCAAATCTCACATCTCGCTTGAAATTTCATTTAAAATCTCTAGCCTCTCCCTACTCATTTCTCCCTTAGCTGCCATTTATTTAACTTTATAGTGACATGTTCTAACTCCATAAAGTCTTCTGAGATAACAATCTTTATGAAACACACATGATTCTATTGTATTATTTTTTTCTCCAAGGGAGAACACAACCAGAAAAGAACAATGCAGAATTGTTTTATTTCAAATAGGACAAATTAATAACAAAAACATAGACGTCTTAGAGTGAAAAGGAATTTTTAAAAATCGTCTTGTCAAAGATCCTATTTAATGATGAGGAAACTGAGTCACAGAGAGTTGGAGTTATTTTTCCAAAGTGACATGTGTCATGGAGCTGAGGCTGGAGTTGGGTTTTCTCACTTTCCAGTTTTCTTTCCATTCCACCATATTGCTTTTCCTAAATGTTTGCTTTGAACCAGGAGTGATGAGACATAGCAGTTCACTTGGAATGGTTTCTGGAATGATTTCATTCATTCAACAGCTATTAATGGGACCCACTGTGGGCTGTGATTAGGCACCAGGGATGCACATTAAATAGTCCCATATCCCTCTCTCATGGAGCTTATATTAAAGTGAAGGAGATCAATGACAAATAAATAAGGGAATCTGGAATGCCAGGTAGTGGTATGTGCAGTGAGGGCAAATGAAGAGATAGAAGAGAATCGAGAGTGAACAATTGGGTGTGTATTAGAGTTCTCCAGAGAGACAGAACCAAATACACACACACACACACACACACACACACACACACACACACACACACACACAAATATATATATAAATATGTTATATATATAACATATATACATATATATCCACAGAGAGAGAGAGAGAGAGAGATAAAAATATATATATTATATATATGTATGAGGGGAATTGGCTCATTTGACTATGGTGGCTCAGAAGTTCCACTCCAGGCCATCTGCAAGCTGGAGACCCTGGGATGCCCATAGTGTGATTCAGTCCAAGCCCGAAAGCCTCAGAACCAGGGTAGCCAATAGTGTAAGTCCCGGAGTCCAAAGGCTAGAGAGCCTGGAGTTCTGCTGTTCAAGGGCAAAAGAAGAATGTCCCAGCTCCAGCAGAGAGAAAGGAAATTGCCTTTCTTTGTCTTTTTTCCCCCATCTGGGCCCTTAGCCTACTGGATGGTGCCCAGTCCCATTGAGACAGTCTTCCCCACTCAGTCCTTTGACTCATACACCAATCTCCTCTGGAAACATCTTCACAGACACACCCATAAATAATGCTTGACCAGTTCTTTAGGTATTCTTTAATCCAGTCAAGTTGATGCCTAAAGTTAACCATCACGGGTATGTGGGTTTGGGGCAGAATGGCCAGGATGGACCTCTTTGAGGAGGTAACATTTGAGTCGAGGTCTGAATGAACGAAAGGAGTAACTCATGTGACCATCTAGGAAGGAGCATTCCAGGAAAAGTGAACAGCAAGTGTGAAGACCCTCAATTTGGTAGGAATACAAATGAGTTTCATTTTGAGGATACAGGCATAGCTTTTGAATCAGGCTGTGAGGCTTTTTTTTTTACTATGTATCAACTAAAATCAAGAACACTTGAATTCTAACAGACAACACTTTTAGGACTGGTTTGTGCCAGATTCACTAATTTTACCATTCACTTGTTCTTTGGCTTTAATTATAAAAATCTAGGAAATGGGGCATATCCTTGCTACAAAGACAAAGTAGGGAGAATAACTTTTGAATACGGAAATTTCATAGCAAAACAGAATCATCCTAAAAATCTCGGTTTAGCTTTTAGTTAAGTGGTTCTGTCAAAGATTTAGTTTATATGACTGGCAGAACCAACTGTTCTTTGACCCAAAGGGAATGCCACAGAAGATCTTTAGGAAGCCGGCAAACAGTCTCGCAGAAAGAGACTCAGGACTGAAGCAGTCAGAGGAGCCTTGGTCATGAGCTGCTATGCCCTGGGATCCTTGATCCCATAATAAGGAAAAGGCTAGCCCATTTTGACCTTTATAGCCTGTTGCAAAGTCATTGCTGGGCTATTATTTGAGTAGCTTGAGGTAGAATAATGTTCAACTCAGCTTCCTGGAGCTGCATTTGAAATGCAATTAATTGACTGCTGTTAGTTGTCAATTAACATTTATTATCAATTAGTTCATCAAATTGATTAGTTGGCAGGACCTTAAAGTCTAAATGCACTCCTTTCCATTATAAATATGTCTATAAGAGTAAAAGCTACTCACTAATTGATGTCAAACTGGAATTGCCTATGTCGTGCTTGAGTCTTGTCCATATTGCATTTTAAAATCTATATCAAGCAAACTTGGATAATACATGTAAGGTTCACACTTTTAAAATGTGCCATGTATGTAATTTTTTTGGGGGGATAATCAATAAATATGTCAGGTTGAAACTTTATACTGATGTCAGAAGTAATAGGACTTGTAGTTTTATATTCATATGTCTAGAATGATTTTGCTTTGGAAAAAAAATTCTGTCTCAGTGTTGCTGAAATTTTTGTACACATTTAAGGCTTGCATGTCAGTTTTAGCATTTTGTAAGTTAACTAATGCAAGGATGTAAGCTTTCAATAGTTAGAAGAAGGTAAAATAGGTATATATACTTTGCAATGACTCCTATCTGAAAGACAAGTATGTATATTTTTATATTTTTTTGATATTTATCACCTCCCCTCCCCCCAAAAAACTTTTCTATAATATACCCAGGTTTCTAGGCTCTTCAGCACTCTATCCATTATCTGAAGGCTAATTAATAGATTTTCAATTTCCTCTTCCATCCCTTGGTTAAAACAACAGCAACAACAATAACAACAACAACAACAACAGATATACCACTATTTAAAAATATACATTTCTTTTTATGGGAAAAGGAAACTTACAAATATTTAGCATTCAGCATATGATATTTTTCTTTACCTTTTGTACACATTGGGAAGCATGGAATGAAACTGTAAAATCTACTCCCTATGTATTTAACAAAACACAAGATACCTACAAGAGATTATTCATTTTTATTGCCTTTGTGCAAACAGATAATTCCTGCCTCCTCCCACCCCAAATTGTGACCTAAATATGGCTGAAAGACACAACATGTGACCTGCTTAGCGCTGCCTGCCATGGCCTGGAGCCACAGCAGGAACTCTATTAGAGG
Source organism: Plecturocebus donacophilus (assembly GCA_004027715.1). Taxonomy (NCBI): domain Eukaryota; kingdom Metazoa; phylum Chordata; class Mammalia; order Primates; family Pitheciidae; genus Plecturocebus; species Plecturocebus donacophilus. Next base: position 39,493 of record PVKP010011747.1, on the reverse strand, counting down.
GAACAGCACAGATGCTACCAGATGGCCAACATATTGTCCAGAGATGACCCATGTATAATTGCAGAAAGTTCAATACATTCAGGTTTTGAATGTAATTGCATTGACCACCTTACCTACTGCTGCTGTACTTTATTTAAGGTGGAAATATAATTTAAAAGAGAGTGAGGAAACTCCTTACGATGTTACCTTTCTTTCTTTTGCCACCAAATTACCTAAAGGTGAGATTCCAGGTGTTCCCAGCTACCTGAACTATGAGCAATTTACTCCATATTTGCTTGGCTTTCATTATTTCAGTAGAGAGCTTTGCTTTTTAATCAACTTAGCAACAGATAACATTTCCCAAATGCACATAATGCATTTTTGTGATTCTGGCTTTTTTGGTGGGGGAGAGGGGAGATGATGGATTGATGGGATTGCTGCTTTAGCCTTCACTGGGTTACTTGTACAAAAAGTCGACTGAATTTAATTACTTCACCTCCCCTATAGCAACTTCAGTTCTAATAATGCAAGATACCATTGGTGGATCTAGTTCCCATAAATGTATATTTCCAGCAATATAATACTTTATTTTGAGGGGCATATTAAGTTGATTTCGCTGCATATACAAATATGTAGTCACTTAGAAACAAGACTATGTATGGATTTTAGTTACTAAGAATTTTGAACCTTTTCTCTCTGAAGAAGAATAGCAAGCGTATGTTATATAAGGATAGAGAACTATTGTTTCAGTTTCCTTTTGCAGGCTGTTATTTCTTAAAATGTTGCTGCTAAGCAAATGTAATCACGATGGCATGCGTTATTAATTCAAAATAGCTTCTCAAATGGCTCAAGCTCTGGGATGGCAGCATGTCTGTTGCAATGTCATTTGTCATAATTCTTTGCTCTTATATAGTGCCTGTTCTCCAAGCCACTCACATACTACATTTGCTTTGTGTCTATATTCAAGACAAAAGATAAATCCTCATTTTGTTTGAACTTTCCAATCTATTGCATCTTTTCATATTTACACTGTACACCATCTACTGATAGGTCTGATTAGTTTCCCTGATAAGTCCTGGAAAAAGAATTCATGAAATTGTCAAGGAAAATTATATTCTTCTGCCATAATCTGATTTGAGAATAATTTTATGGTGGAAGCCATTATACAATATTTTCAATGATGTTTTTCTGACACTTGTCATCATTAATTATGCTTTACAAAGTCCCACTTCTTATTTAAATTGTGAATGCGAATTATTTGTACCCAAAGAAATACATGTTAAGTGCTTGAAATAACCTTGGATTTTTTTGGTTAAGAGTATGTTTTCATGAAAACAGTTAAATGCTATTAAACAAAAAAGAATAATTGTAAAATTAAAAAAATATCCTAAGTGATTGTTTTATGAATTGGACTTGCTGATAAGCATTTCAGGACATCACAAACCCGATTGGGTAGTGTCCCTTTAAAAGCAGACTGGCAGCTGCTGTCAAAATGGAATGCACCCCCAAAACTTGCTGTTTATTCATATCCCAGTTAAAGCTGAAACAAACAACTGAAACTAATCATGCTTGAAGTTGGGTATCGCCTTTGTGAGCTTTATGAGCCTATTTTTCTGAAATTAGAAATTGCCTGAGTGAAATGTTTCTAGCTAAACTGCTTTCTACTGAAGTCATGATTTTTACAGTCAGATAAATGCCCCTTAAGCTCCATTTATGTAAGCGTCAGTGACATCCAGTGGCTAGCAGGCTGATCACAAGTGCATCTCCCCGCACTGTGAGGGGCCCATGGTACAGAGATAGAGATGGCACTGGAAGCCACTCTGCATTTGATAATGTTGTTTCTACTCAAGAAAGTTGGTTTCACCAAATGTGGCCCTCTGTTTAGGATGACTAAACATTCCACTCTGAACTTTGAAATAGCATTGATAGAAATGAGACTTGAAAATTGGAAATAAAATTGCATGTAAGGGTGACATAAGAAAATGCCATTGCTTGGAAAACATAATTAGCATCTACGCTAAACCCGAAGCTTGAAACTCTGCAGGTGTTATTTAGAAATGGCTACCGGGGAGCTTACACAGCTTTCAGTTACACAAAGAGGACTTGTAAATTCTAGTAAGATTGGTTCATTATGCAGAGTTGGATGATGTTGCAGCTAATGTTTCAAACACATATGCTTCATAAAATGGTCCACCTTAATTTGAAAAAGGTATTACTTGCAATTATGTCAGCTACATATATTTATTTGCAGACAGTCAATTCATATTGATCATAACCTGACCTCACAATGACCTTGAGGAAAGGTAGTCTGTAACGGGTATAGATATTGGGATCAATACCAGAGTGCAATCGACTACACCTAGTTACTGATAAATGAAGTAAAAAGGTACACTATTTTCAGAAACAAAGATAATAATGCTCATTTAGTCAACCGTTTGTAAAGGTTTAATATTGATACATGTAGTTATAATGACATCCTCAGGCATTGTCACATGGCGGAAAACAATAGGGTAAGGAGTCACTGAACACATTAAGCAGAATGAATCATTACTTTCCAACTCCAACAAAGACATTCCACAATATTTGTGTCAACAATGCGGAGAACCAGGGCATTCTCTAAGCAGTACAGAGAGAGATCATGGTTTCAATGGCATGAGGCTGTCTGCTTCAGTGTTCTCTGTGTGCCAGGTCTTGTGAAATGAAGCACCGTATTACGTGAGAACAAAGCCTCCAGGACCACACATTGTACGTTAGTACTACCCTCTCTTGCACATTTGCAGCAGAATTAGCTTGCCTATCCACAGGTATAACCAACTGTAATCATGAGGAAGAGAGCATTTGGTCTCAGCGCATCTGCTCCATGTTGATGTATTCCCCTCTGCTATGGAAAGTTAAAAGAAAGGATGTTAACAAAAATTTCCCCCAATTGTTCCTTTCTCTTTGCTGGGAATTCCACAGAGTGAGCACTTGGCAAGTTATGCAGAACCTAAGTAAATAGAATCCATTGGCAAAATGGTAACAGGTTGTGCAGCTTAATTGGAGGAGAGAAGTTCAGGAGCCAACCTGGTGTCTGCTGCACCCAGTTGGTAAATTGTGCCTGTGGTGAGAACAGAGTGATTTTGCAGTAAGCTCATTTTGGGTAACTAGTCAGCCTGCTACAGTGAGCCAAGAAATATGAGGATTTGGTTTCAGTGTGTTTTTCTTTTTTTCCCTTTTTTTTGGTGTAAAATATATTTCTATATCTTAAGCTTTGTTTATCTTTTGCCAGTATAATTTTGAGAATTGGTGCCAGCACTCTGATATTGTCTTCCTAAGGGAGGGAAATGCTGAGAGACATTTGTGGCTATTAAAACCTGCAAACAGAAGGAAAAGGCTCTGTTCGCATAGATTCCACTTGAATGTTTTCCCTGAATGCTTAAGTTTCTTAGTTGATCCCTCCAGTTAATCTCCTGGTCCCATGCCTCAAGCCACATGCTTTTTCACACGGTCTTCCTGTTTTGCAGGCTAGCTGGTCATTTGCTACCTGCTTTTGCTTCTTCTACTCTCATGAAGCTATTTATTAATAAACCTGTGTTTTCAATATGGCACTACATCAATAAACCTCCGAGTGCTTCCGTTAGTCAGCATTCTGGGAAATCCTATGCTATATTGGAGAACTGTAAATCTCCATTATTGCTTCCCATAGCACAAATAAAGAATACCCTCTTACCTCCATGACATCCTCTGCTTACTTTAAAGGGTGAAGCACACTCTCCCACAGGCGCTGCTAGCTGCTGAGCTTGTGTTTGTCAGCAAGTGGAGTGTCGCTGACACTGAAGATACCCTGAAACACCTATAATCAAGGGACATGCTAATTTCAGGTATTAAGAAACAAATTACTTCAGTGAGCTTCAGTCTTCCCTTTTCCTGAAGTCTTTAACCAATCAGTGGGACAGGCGAATTCTGGACTTTAGATTTTTCTGTTCTGCAGCTGTGGGATCTGATTTCCAGTGTGTTACTAACTGTCACAAAGAAAATATCAGTAATTAGAAAGATAAGAATAGAACTTTAGATACCTTTTTGGTATCAGACAGAAAGAGTAGAACAATCTTTGTTGTTTATACCAACTAAAAAACTTCTGGTATTTACTACTTAAGACAAGGTTGATAATAGCATTTCCATACAACGATAAAAAAAGGGTTTGGCCAGTGAATAGTGTGGTGGCTTCTCTCTATTTTCATAACTTCCCCAGAGAAAGCACAGTGGAAGTTAGGAGAGAGGAATGACAACTTGGAGGAGTTGTCTGAAACTGGTTTTGACTTGGAGTCTGGGTTTCCTTGAGGGATACTTTTAAAACTATATACATGGTACATATTTGACAAGAGGAAACTGATTTTTAATATTTCTAAAGGTGCTTTTAGTAAAGCAGGTTTAGGTATCCTAAGAAAAATTTCTTTGTAATGGCCCAGAAATTCCTGACCACTCTTGAACTGGTCTTTTTATATCTGACATCACCAGACTCAGCGATGGACTACCTTATTTGGGGGATGCCACAAGCAGCGCAACTATGAATTTCTGAGCATCTTGCCTTGCCCATATCTGCTGACCTGGCTCTGGCCTCTGACCAGGGTCCTTCCTGCCTGCCTAGTTACTAAGTCATTAGAAGGCAAAGGCCTATCAATTTTTGCTGCCAACCTTCTACTTTGTATTCTAATTTCATTTTTGTTAAGAACAGCCAGCTGTCAGTTGTTATCAGGGTCCTGTGAATTTCCCTGTACCCAGCTACTTTCTGTTGACTCCACCTGGGTTAACTCACCTTAGCTGGTCTCTGTCCTGCTTCTTTGGCTGACCTTCCACTGTCCTTGGTCAATTATTTTTCCCCAGATTCCTTGTCAGTTACATGTTCTCTTCTGTCTCCTCTCAGTGACTGCCATGGTCCCTGGGATTCTGGAAACTTCCATACTGGCATTAGACAGTCTCATGTTCCAGACTGTCCCTTAGAACCCACCTCTCCATGGAAGCTTCAATATTTCATTCAGTAAGAACAATTCTATGTGTCAGTTGTCTAACAACAAATCCCTGGTGAATTAGTGAATTATTCTATTGCAGCTAAATAACATTTGCATTATAATAGGAATGGTGAGAAGTTGCAAAGATTTTCTCAATACTGGGGGATCAAGGGAGGACATTTAGACACTGGTGTTTTTTTGTGGCATCCTTTGAAAAATGTCCTAATCCAGATATGTGTAGGATCAGCTAATGCCCCCATGTAAGGCAGAATGGCAGCAGCAGCAGAAGATAGCAGAGTGGATTTTAGCTAAAGACCACAGATAGGCATTCCAGATACGTGCCATTTGATTTAGACCCTGATTCTTCTTGCTGGATTCCCACTAATGCCTATGTTCAACATTCTGAGCTTGCTGGAAGTGTGTCCTGAATTGTACCTTCTGGTAACTCAACATCATTATAAGTAAATGAAGTTTCTTTGTTGGAGGGCTTTCTCTCTGACAGGGACAAATCACTCTTGGTGAGAGACAGAAGATGTTGAGGAAGGTGAACTCTCAATTATGTGGCTCATCCCAGCTATGCCAAGCAAGTGGAAACACCCATTACACAAGATCATTTTCCAGGACTCAAGGCTTTTGTTTTTCTATAACCCTGAATCCTGGGACTGGAATCCCAGATGTTTTGAAATGAAAAAATATATTTTTTTAAACAGGAGGAAATTTCCCATTTATCATTAAATGAAATTGCCCTCCAAAGAAGAATGCCTTTGGTAGACTTTCTGCTAGGATCCACCTGCTAGAAAATAAAATACCTTAGATACATTATAAGAATTGCAAAATTGCAAAAGCGGTAACACTTTACCATATTAATTAATTTTGAATTACAGCTGAAGTCTTGTATAAGTGCATATGACATCCATGGTAATGCCAAATTAATTCTTTATGATCAGTGCTATTGCAATCAATACTAAATGAATTCATAATGATAAGATACTTAAAATAAAGAGTTACCACAAAAACAATAAAAGACCATCATCATCCCAACTATAGCACACTAATAAAGTTTTAGCTCAATAAGCTGGTGCTATCCATGACAATCAATGGCAGATACTTAATTTATTTCTGCTTGTCCCTGTCTTGCTTTTCCTGTAAGGGCTGTGTAAAGCATATTCTTTGATTCTACTGCAAATTGTGTAGAGAGAAAGAAATACAGTATTCTTATTATTCAGTAATTTTGCTGTAGCATTTACTTTGCATATCACCTCTGCCAAAGAACTCATGGCAAATTATACACACCAGTGTAGTTCCAAATCGATCCCTTTTTGTCTCTATTTCCTTCTCATGAGAACCATATAATCTTTCTGAACCTTCTCTCCTCTTTGATAGATGAAGATATTTGTAGTATGTATGGGGTTAAAGACTAGAAGATGGCTACACTGGTCTTTTACATTTTTACTTTTTCATTTTAATAATGCCAAAAGACACTGTGTGAATGGAAACTAATGACTGTATTATATCTGTCCTTTACTGTGCATTAAAGATTCAGTCAATCCTGAAGTTAAGAAGCAACAACTTCCTCCCTCCCTGCCTCCCTCCCTTCCTCCCTTCCTTCCTCCCTCCCTGTTTGAACATCTTCCATATGTCAGCAATATTCTGGCCTGGGTCCTGGATATAAGAACAAGAAGAAATTAATCCTTAACCTCTAGCTTAGATAGAATCATGAAAAGAGTACTGGGCTTGGTCAGGTGTGGTGGCTCAAGCCAGTAATCTCAGCCCTTAGGGAGGCCGGGGCAGGAGGATCACTTGAGGCAAGGAGTGCAAGACTAGCCTGGGCAACATAGAGGGACCCTGCCTATATTAAAAATAAATTTAGAAAAAGAGTCCTGGGGTTGGTATCAAATTGAACCAAATCTTAGTTTTTCAAGTTTATTTGCTGTTTGATTTTGGACACTGTAGTAGAGGCAAATTTCATTTCAGACCCTTTCTTCTTGGGAACATGGATAGCTATACTTCCCAAATCCCTTGAATTTAAATAGGGTTGTATGACTAGTCCTGGACAATGAATTGTGTGTAGAAATTATGTGCGTCATTTCTGGGCTAAGCCAATGAAATCTTTCTATGTACTACTTCAGTCTTCTCTTGCCCAATGCACAAGGAGACCTCATGTTGGGGTGGTAGAGCCATAAGATAGAAACAGCCTGGATTGCTGAGTCCCTGCATATTAGTCAGGGTTCTTTAGAGAAACACAACCAAGAGGATATACAAGATGACATAAAAGAAGACATTAACATGGGAATTGGCTTATTACATTCTGGAAGTCAAGAAGTTTTATGATCTGTTGTCTGCAAGGTGGAGAACCAGGAAAGCCAGTGGTGTAATTCCAACCCAAGACCTTAAAACCATGGGAGCTGATAGTGTAAGTCCCAGAGTCCAAAAGCTGAGATAGAGGAGCTCCCATGTCTGATGACAAGAGAAGATTGATGTCCCAGCTCGAGAGAGAGAGAGAGAGAGAGGAGACAGGAGAGACAGAGACGGGAGAGAGGAGAGAGAGAGAGAGAGAGCTGATTCAAATGCTAATCTCTTCCAGAAACACCCTCATAGATATAAAGATGTGTTAGAAATAATTTCTACCAGCTATTTGAGTATCCTTTAATCCAGGCAAGTTGACACAAAATTAACCATCACACACTGCAAGGAAAACAACTACCATGGAATGTACCTAACCTGTGGTATACTTTGTGTGATAGAGAAACAAAATTTGTTTCTTTTGTAGTTGCTTGCTACTGTACCATGGGTCTAACCATTCCTATCTAAAATAGGTAAGTAACCTCTCTGAGTATCTGTTTCTTCATTGCAAAGCAGAGTTAATATATTTCTTACTTACATAATACAGTTCCTGAGAAAATCAGTGAAGATAACGAACATATCACGCACAAACTGTGTAAGTCAGAGTTATGTAATGGCTGAGTTAAACTATTCTGTATCCAAGAATTATAACTCACAATTTCATATGATTCATTCAGCCCAGGTATCTATCTATCAAAACACCAGAAGATGTTGTTTAACTAAAGATTGTAGGAAGATGGAATGATTTCTTGAGGGTGATTAAAGCTCATGCTCTATAATGAGAGTTGCATGTAAGTTGAATGTAAAAATGTGAGTTGCCACGATGGACTGTTAAATTGGTCTCTGTTTCTCTTCCTCAGGGCTGGTGATACTTCACACACTCCTCTCATCTGGAGCTTCATGGGTAAATTCTAAATGTCCTATGATCTTGATCAAGGCATCCAATTTATACTTAAAAGCTTTTGTTGCTAAGTTTGGACTCTGTCCAAAATATCCACTCACTCCATGCCCAATTATTGCCTACCATTATTTTTTTAAAATACTTTTCACAATCTGAAGCTATCATGTATTGAATGTTTACCATGAGTTTCCTCCTGCTAGAAGGTAAACTTAGTGAGATCAGAAACACAAATAACACCATCGCATCCCCATTGCCTAAAAGAGTGCCTGGCATACAGAAGACATTCAGTATATATCAGTTGAATAAATGAATGACCTAGCGTAGTAGATATTTGGTAAATTTCAGTTGAATGAATGAATGAGCTGGCATATAGTAGGCATTCTATAAATATCAGTTGAATGAATGACTAGCAGCAGGAAACAGATACAATAAGTGATGGTAAAAAGGGATTGAGCATGGAATGAGTGTTTTTTTTCAGTAACAGATAATTACAAAATACCTTTTCTGACCAAGTACTGACATTTGACCAGAACTGGAATGATAAAAGCAGGACTATTTTATCTACTAGAAATTGTAAGCATAATGTCTATTACTAAGAATTTTTCAAGTGCCTGAGAAAGTGTTTCAGGCCTGGAAGAATATTACTGGCATTAATTTATGAAAAGAATACAGGAAAATTGAAACCAACAATATTTATTTAAATACATAAAAAATGTCAATTGTAACTAATTAACTGCAACTCAACTGTTATCATTTTATATAAATTCTACTTAATGTGCAATGTGAGAATATTTTAATATGTTTGACCTGAGGTGCTTAGAACCCAAAAGAATCTTGTTAGATGGGAAAGAGCTAGTTGTGTGAGAATTTTGGGGAAGAATATTACATGCAGAGAATGCCTTGAAACAGAAAAATGAATTCCATGTGACAGGAAGAAAAAGAAAGATGCAGCCAGAGAATAAGGAGTGAGTGAGCGAGAGTGGTAGAAATGAGGTTGAAATCAGTGTCTGGATAGTGTAAGGTTTTACACGGGGTAAGGAAAATGGAGAAAGATACTTCTCAACACACCCTTTTTTTTTCTGGTTCAGGGGTGTGGGTATGTGTGTGCACATTGCATTATATTTTTCAAATGTGTTTGCCTTTGAGGAATTGTTTAAGCCAGAGATAAAGGCTATCAGTTGTTTCTCTATATGCTCTGGCTATTCCTATACACAGATTATTGCCTCAATGCCTCCATTCATATTCTTAGACCCAAATACGTCACAGTATGTCTATGTATTTGCCATTCATGGATGAAACAAGAGCATCCCATATGCTAACTAGCTTAATGATGGTAGATTCTTGACTTTCCCACTTAAATCCAGTTATATTTGGCTTGTTTTGGTTTATCTCACTCAACATGACTTCAGGCTGAGTTTCAAAGCCAAGGAGGAATGCACAAGAATTCGGAGAGCCATTGAAGGCAGGAGCCCATGATCTCTTCTTGCCTAATCATGGACCATTGGTTCATTCCAGAGCTTATGCTCAACCCAGTTGCTCCAAGGGCCATATCATTCATACTTGTTTAATGATACTGTCCAGCTACCACTGAATATGAAAAATATCTTAAAATAATTGCTTTATCAGGTATGGCTCAAAATCTTCTTTTATGTCAGTTGGAGGAGGCAGAGAGCAGTTTAGTGCTTTGCCTTCCAAACCACAGAATATCTTTGCTGCTTTATTTTTCCCTTCAATTGTCATTGAAAATAACTAGTCATAATGCCTTTGTAAGCCTTGCCTGGCCTCAGCTATGCGTAAATCATGCTCCCAGACAGGGCCCCTTGGTTTAGAGGTCCCATTGTGGGAGTGATTTAGGTAGAGGCAGGATCATGAATAAAGAACACTCACCCTCTTCTTCAGAGGCAGTGGCGGGAGAGCCCTTCCCAAACATCTCTTTTCAGTACCAGTATTTGGCTAAGAGCTTTAATTTCATTAGACAAATGGGGGCTGGGTTTTTCCATGCATCTCAGCCTCCTTTTAATGTGTAAATTACATAGGATTTGCCACTCATTACAATGGTGATATGATTATTGGCCTCAAGCAGACCACACTGCACAGGCCCCCGGTGATAGGCCAGCTCAGAAGTGGCATGTGTGGGAAGAATTGGACAGCACATGTCTGCTGATCACACATCTTCAAAAGAATAGAATCCACAGACACAAGGCTCCCATTTGCTTTACTCAGAATACTTCACGGGAAGTCGATTTCTGGGTGGATGTGACATTCTGAAAGGGATATAGTTACAGGGTAAAAGCCAGAAGGAGTGGCACAGGGGAATGCTTTTAGGATTTGGAGGCAGAAGCCCTAGGTCTGGCTGTTTATTGAGGGAAGACATATCACTCACCTCATGTGAATCTCAGTTTCCCCACTCAGAAAAGGGATAGTAATGCCTCCTCAATACCTGCAGGTTATTAAGAAACATTATTTGTTGACACTGTGCTATGTATGGTTGTGCTGGGCAATATCATTCCCATTGTCTCATTCATTCCTTAAAATAACTTTTAGAGGTAGCTATGGCTAAGCATACTAAGGAAAGTTAAAGAAGCAGTGCAGCTCCCCAGCCCCCAACAAATGCTTCAGGGACAAAGAGTTTTATGGAAAAATGTATAGCTTAGAAGATTCTATACAGTCTGAACTGTCCTCCTCAGCTAGTTCTTAGAAAAGCACAGTGCACATTAGCACATTAAAGCCTCTGAGAAGCTCCTTATTAAAACAACCTTTTTATTTATTTATTTTTTAATCCAGAATTTCCTTTGAGACCACCTTCCCTCCTCCCTCACCCTAACAAATGCATACACCCAGCTGCCTAGGAGCTAAGTCTCCTGCAGAGGCAACAGCCCCAGCACAATTACTGATTTGGAGATGGATAGACAGGAGAAAATCTGTGAGTCCCTGTAAGGAGGCATTGTCAGCTTGGAAGGGGCTGGCAGAGAACTCTGTGAACACACAATTATGATGGGAGACCCATTCTGGTACAACTGTACCACTCTTTAAGCGTAGTATGGGAGGAGTTTGTTGTCCCCTTGCCCAAATAAAATTCATTCTACAGGGATGGAATATGATATTGTTTCTACTTTTTCACATTCATTCATTCATTTTGTATATTTTTTATAAACCCAAATATATCCCCCATCTGTGGTCTTTATCATGCCAGAAATTTAGATGTTCAGCTACACAAGATGATTGTCTTGGTGGATGTACACCGAATCAAACTCTCAAGAGCTGCTGCTTCATTCATGGCTTCTAATACCACTGTCCTCATTTCCATCAGCATAAATTGACCACAGTACTAAGATTTTACACTTGTTTAATGCTTTGTATTGCAAAGTATACACATTTCTCAAACATTTTCAGAGTCTATTCCTTAGAACACTAGGTCAGAAAAATGTAAATATTTCTGAAAGAACAAGTATGTGTGCCTATTTGTTGAGGTGGTAGAGAGGTGGTTTTATTAGAAATTCTGGGATATTGAATTTTTTTAAAAAATACAGGACATCTTAGAGCTTTTATTTATGTCCAGTTCCCTTAGCATTTATTTAATGCACACTGTGAGTCCCTAAAAGTATAAAGGAAGGGCTAAAGCATACAACATTTCCAAAGCTCTCTATTTAGCCTTAGAGATCTTGGTCCACAGAACATTTTTTGGCAAATGTTACACTGGCTAATTGTTTTCCTCTAGTGTGTACAGCAAAGGCTGCCTCTGAGAGTCATTAAAACAAAGGAATGGGGTGCACTGTTGCTACTGCCTAGCACAGTGTGTGCTCCATGGGGATCCAGCAACTAGTGTCCTCTAACAACATGTAGGAAGTAGGCAGGCCTCAGCCTCTCTACCTGTCTCCCTCCAAGGGTGACTTGCTTTCTAATCTGGCTGTGACCCAGGTTGGTTCCTTGGCTCTGGTTCCCTTAGTCCTCTCTGGAACTAGAGGCCAGCTTGCCTTCCACCCCAACAGCTGGGCCATTCTCTTTCCTCTTTCCTGAGGCCCTTCCAGCCAGTGGGATAGGCCTGATCCTACTTCTGCTACTTTGTCCATCATCCTTTTTAAGTGACAACTCAGGCACTGCTAGATGTTGAGAACCACTTTCCCCTAGAAAACGTGCTACTGTGTCTCACTTTCCGATCATAACTTTTAGATATTCATGCTAGCTTGATCTGCCCTTGCATTTACTATCTCAGTGGAGTGTGTATAGAATGTCCCAGCTCCTACCTTGCCTGTCTTGGGTCACTCTATGCTGCCAAATGGGACTCCTGGTTTGCGACATGGCCAGAGCTCCTTGCACTTTGATTATCTTGGAAATGTTCCAAAACTATGTCTTATATGTGAGTAAGTTTATACCTACTTTATGCAGAAGATGGCTAGAACTCTGGTCTCTAGATTACTAGGGTGATTTTCTTTCCACTATGCTACTATACTTGCTACACAGTTATTTCATTTCTGTCCTGCTTAATGGGAAGGAAAGATAACTCATACAGAAAAGTTTTGCCATAACTATTTTCTGGCCATTTTATGCACACTAAGTATATAACTAAGTTTGGCAGTTTTCATCAACTCTCTGTATTAGAGAGAATAAATCCTATAAAACGAACTCTTCTTAGTGACTCATGTCTGAAATCAAGGTTCCTTCAATAAATTGTAGGCTGAAGTTTTCTAGGGTAACCTCTGAATGCGAGATTCACTCCCAATAGGGAAGAACTTTTGAGAAAGAGCTTTCCTAAATAAAGAGACTTTATTGTTGGCAATGCCTCTAGCGATGAGCCCAGAGAAAATGTAAGGACCATTCCAGGCCAGTTATACGACACCTAGAACTAAGGGCTAGATGCTGGAGACAGGGTTTGCCTGTAGGCTTGTCCATAGAGCAGGGTTTCTTATAGATGTACCTCACATCGATTGGCTTGACCATGCTCCTGCACAGAAACTGGGGCCAACTGTGAACTCTGGGGGCTCTCAAACCTGTCTGGGTAGAGGTGATATCATTGCTCACCAGCAAATGTCAAGGATAAATACCTGAATATTGGCTTGGTATGCTGAGTCCAGTTAAAGAACTAGGATACTTGATGAGTAAACCTAGGGTGGGCCAAGCAGCAATAAAATCACTGGAGGTTGCTAAGCACCATCATCAGTATATCAGGCATCAGAGAAAGTGACCTGCTGAATTTCCAAAATCTGAAGAAACGGTCTGTGAATAAGCAGATTAAGGGATTGGAGTTTGGACAGTTCTTTATAAAACCTGGACCGATCCTCAAATTTCATTTCTGTATCAAAACACTAAACAAATAATTATGTTTATTTTATTTTAAAAATAATTGGCTCATAACAGGAGGGGCAGAGGAAGGATGTCCTTGCCCTCATTCAAAACATGAATTTTTGATAATTTATTTTATCTTAAACTATTTGTGATTAAGGATATACATTTGAGAGATAGGTGAGCTATAATGAAAAGCCATGGAACAAAACACAGCTAAATAAATTCCCCAGAGAGTAAGCGTAGGACCATGGTGTTAGTTTGCACACAACTGTGCTAAGAGCAATAACTAGCAACTGAATTTTTCCTATCTGATTTCTGAAAACTATACTGATTGTCAATTGTCAAACAAATGCTTTCTTCTTTGCCCTAAACCACTGATGCCATTTTATGAATTCTTCACCAAAAGCTTTGGGAAAAATTACAGTATATAATACAAAACATTTTTATTTCATTATCTTTGCTGAGATCAATGAGTTTAACTTTCAATCTTACTACATTTTGAACTGCTGCAGATGGTGTAGGTGGCAAATATTACACATTTGGTTGGAAAACATCATGGATATAAATACCCTTGTCTTTTTCCCTCAGATCAGTGGAGAGCTTTAAGAACAGGATAAATACCCATCTGCCTGGAAAATTGCCTGGAGGCAGGGTGATGGACTAGATGTCTTACTTAGATTCCTTCCAACCCTCTGATTCAGAGTCCTCTTCTGTTGCCAACAGAGTGAGTTCTGGTGGGATACATCCAGGACTACAGCCCCTTCTGCGTGTGAGCATAATGCCCCAAGACTTTTCATTGAGTTTAGTGAAGAATAAGCTCCCTTTTCCATTTCTATGGAAGTAGCCTGCTTCTGAAATGCTGTTTGCAGACTTCATTTGAGGGTGTGGGTCTAATCAGAAATGATGAATGGATAAACACCAATGGATTTTGTGGAGGGGTTGCTCTTTCAGGGGGCTAAGCATCTTGATAATTTGTGCATCTTCAAGGGGTGTGGCACAGAGGCCTAAGGCATTACCTAAGCTCACCTGCCAAGTGATGGCCTAGTGGGATCACCATGGACTTGGGCCAACAACTGGACACCATCGATGGCACTTACACCTGTGCAGAGGCAATGTAAGTTTATGGAAGTGGGTACCCTATTCATGGCTAAAAAGTCCTATTCACAGGCCTGGTGAGTAAAGAGACAGCCATATACTTTTGTTTATATATATATATATTTTTTTGTTTCATTTTTATTTAAGTTTTAAAGCAAGCCATATACTCTTTAGAAAAGTTTTAAGAAGGTAGAAATATATGAAGGCTAAAACAAAAATAATTCTAAATTCCCCAGGCCAGAAATATTCACTAACAGTGTGGCATACCACAGACACTTGAGACTTATGAGTGAACATACTGAGCACATGAAAAACGGATACATTCACCCATCCCGCCATAGCCTATAAGTAATCTCTGAAAATAGAGTAAATTAGAGTGGAAAATGTAAGTGCCCACTTCAGAGCACTAAAAATTTCTTTTAATTTTTTACTTGATGAGTAATTTTTTTGCATTCTCTGGAACACAGGCAGAAAAAGTTTCATGAGTTAGTTTTTGTCACTTTCAGCATAGAAAAAATGATGAACTTATTCATCAGGCTCTCAACTTCCATAAGAACCATCCCTCCATCGCTGTTCTGCTCCTGCCATAGTCTCTCCACTTCCATAATCAGCACTGGCTGGTTGGGTTCTATCCAAACTCATCACCCTCTTTTATTCTTTTTAAGATTTTTTGAAAAAGATATCCTGTTTTCTTTTAAGTAATTTAAATCACTTTGTAGAGTGTTACTTGATTTGTAATAATAAAATCCTTCTGAAAAGTGGCTGCTGGTTGGTTGCCCAGTTACTCTATGTAAATTGATCATCCCTCCACACCAACACTGTACACTCAACATCTCAAATTCATACATCAGCAATGCAACTAATTTGTATGTTTTATGGACTTTGAGTTGCTCATGATTAGAAAAGTTACATATGCATATGTTAGAATTTTATTATTTTTCTATTTAGCCTTTTTCTCTCTAACTCTGCATGTGGGTATTGTATGTGTGTGTTTGTATGCCCGTGTATGTGCAATGTGTATATAATTCCTGCATGTTGTCTTCTTAAATATTCTCAGCGGAGCATTTTTCCAGTTTGTTATGAGTATCTGTTTATTGATTTGTTTGTTGTACATTGTTTGCCTTACCACTAAAAAATACAAATTATCAGAACAGACACATTTTATTGTTGTTCATTGCTATATCCCCAGCATCTAGAATAAGTCCTGGCCATAATAAATACCTGATAAACATTAGTTTATTGAATAAATAAATGACTAAATTATCCATTGGATATATAATTTTTGATGATTGAATAGCATTTCCTAATGGAGGTGTGACCAGAGTTTAGTTAACTATCCCTTTTAATGTTAATGTGACATAATATTTTTATTAACATAACCATTGTTCTGAGGAACAAAGATCTTGGCCACTAGTTTTGATTTTTCCTTCAGGATAGGGTCTAGATGTAGAGTTTACTAGGTTGAAGCATAAAAAAATACAAGGCCTTTACAGCTTAGTATTTTTTGCTCATTTTTCCCAATCAGAACACTAATAAAAGTTTTACACTCCTGTAAGCAATGAATCAAAGTTAAGTCTTACTACATCCTTGCTTTATGTAGGAACTTTTTTCAACTTTCTCAATTCTGGAATTTGAAAGGATTCCATTTCTATTGTGGAAATCACATTAGCCAAGATCTCTTTAGCTGCTGGAACAAAAACTTCCAAATCTTAACAGAGTAAGTTTTTTTTTTCTTGTTCATGTCACGGTCAGATATAGCTTGAGCAACTCTTCTGGATAGCAACCCTCTAAGCAGGGACTTGGGGATTTGAACTCTTTTAATCTACCATCTCTGAGATCTCTGAGTGCTGCACTTCTGGATGAATAAGAGTATGCGTGTGTGTGTGTGTGTGTGTGTGTGTGTGAGAGAGAGAGAGAGAGAGAGAGAAGGGGATCAAGTGGTATATTTATTTTGCGACCAAGCTCAAAGTCAAGTATATATTTCCACACACATTCCATTGGCCAGAACCCAGTCATGTGGTCACTACGTAGATACAAGAGGGACTGGAACATAAAGTCTCCCTGAGTAACCAGTTGACAAATAAATTTTATCTTGAAACAGATTCTAAAAACATCTTTCACTTCTTGGATAGCTGAAGAGTATAGGGTGCCTATTATTGTTCTGATGCCTCTGATTCTGATCAAGTGATCTACACCCTCCATCTCCTGTGACAGTGGCCAGCATGTGGCCACCAGTACTCACAACATAAACACAAATAAACAGAACAAGCACCAGTCTTGTGAGATGGGGTTGCTTGTCCTGCAACTGAGGAGAAACACTATTCAATCTACCTACCTTTAGAGTTCTCTTTGGTGTTCTGGAACAATTCCAACTTGGATAATTGCATTCTGCTGATCTAAAATGCCCCTGTAGTTTCCTTTGGATGAGCTAGCCTTCATTTCCCTCTCTGCACATCGGAGCATAGTGTTACTGGCACCCAGTGATTGCTCCATTCTGCAAAAGAGCTGGTTACATTTCACCACCAGGAAAGTGATCCCTGGGTAAATATACAGAGTCTGCAGGTTTCTTTGGTTTCTTAAGTGTAGAAAACATACATTTAATGGATTAGTAAAATTAGTGACTTGAAACTCTAGGTAGTGGAAGAAGTTAGTAATTTTCTGTTATGCTATAAATTTAACTCTAGAGATTAAAAAAAAATCTTCTCAAGGATATGTAGTTTCTATACAACAAACAATACAGTACATTTTCTGTTGCCAAATATGAGATTCTGTGATGATGCATTGAATGATATCTATGGGATTTATACTATATATTTATAGCAACATGTTTACCTCTATCCAAAATAATAAATTATTTCTCTCATAGATTTCAATGAGTAGAATTAACATTCAGAAAACTACTTTTTCTCTCCTAGGAATATTTACTTTGATAAGTAGTCTACACCATCCCCAATTAAATGCTTACATTTACTAAAATAGAAAGAAATGATATTAATTTTCATCCAGAAATAAAATACTGCTTGGTGGTGGGCGATTCTGTTAAAAATTGAAGGTCAATTTGCAATTAAAGGGTCTTTTAACAAAGTATCAGAATAATGTACTGCTCATTGGGGTGATGAAAACAGGAAAAAATATGGCTGTTCGGCAGTTATTAAGGTTGAGCTTGAAACTTGTAGAAATCTTTTTTCTTGTCTAAAAAAATATCTTTTAAAAAATCCAGGCTTCCTTCTGACTTACGAATTTCAAAGCTCCCATAGCCAAGGGAGGGAGATTTTCTAACTGTTGGGGGTTATCCTATTAAAATTCATCATGATTCTCCTTCCTGAAAGAAGTAAACAAGAATCAATTTTCTTTAGTAAAGAAGTTGGCTGAGATGCAAGTTGATCTGGGGTAGACTTGATGGATTCATATGAGACATTGAATTAGTGAATTACAAAGTAATTCAGAATTGGAATACCCAATTTACAGGGAATTCTTTTCCTTTTCTTTTTCTTGGGCAGGAGGGAGAGGAGGAAAGGAAATTTGTATTAAGGAAGAAGAGGATACCCCATAGCACATATGAAAAGATTTTGTAGCTTTTAATTCAGCTAAGCCACCAATGCATGGAAGATGCACAGTCCTGTAATTATCTGGCTAGATAGATGTAACTGTATCTATCAAACTAAATACAACACTGTTAGATGACAGCCAAGATTGGATTGTATATAAGGGTCAGACAGAAACCTGGAGTGACCTCACTCCTCCCTTCTCACCATGCCTGTTTTCTTAGTCTTTGATGGGGACCCATTTTGCTAACCATGTAAAGGCATAAACAGTAACACTGTCTTTTTGTTCTATGCCAGCAGCCTCCCTAGAGACCATGCTCAGTTTACTTGGGCTTGGGGGATTAAGCTTGCCGAGGCCTCCCTTGTATTTGAAATGTATGATATTGATATCAGTGCTTAGAGAGAATCAGGCCTCTGCAATGAACAGATCATGCCTGGCTCCATAAAGTCTACATTGCGTGGAGAGATGTATAGGCTGAGTGGAGAAGGGCCAAGTCAGGCTTTTGCTCTGGAAAGCAAGTATTAGGTAATGAACTAAAGAGTTTTTTCCCTAGCTTGGTCCTTAATGTTCGATACGTTTCCATGGGCTGTGGAAATGTGAACTTCTCAGTAGTTCTACACTGGTCGTAGAGACCGTTCACGGTCATCTCATAGACGATAGCTGGGCTATCAGCATTAATGTTTCTCTACCGTGCTGCCTTTAAAATAAGCATGCCCCTCCCCCTTGCTCATTTATAAGCAGTTGGAATCTATTTTCATGGAGTTCTTCCAATCAGGATCATATCCAAACCATTCTGGTTTTTTTGAACCTTCCGTACTATATTTACTGTGTTTAATGAAAAGTCTGGATTCTCCCCATGCTAAGTAGTGAATCTAGGATGGATGAAATATTCCACTAGTCCGTCACATTTATGGAAAGAGATAAAATAAACAGAAAATGTGTGGCTCTTGAGTGAGCTACTTCATCTCCCCATTCTTGTATGCATTTTCCATCATTCTTTGGTACCCTGCTGCCACTGAGTTAGACAGTTTCCATTGTCTGTGGCTTGTGCTTCAGAGGCGAACAGGGCTCTGCTGAAGGCAGGTTTGCCTTGTGCCTTAGCATAAAAATGCATGACACTTCTGCATATGCTGTGTGTTAAATTTAACCAGGTTAACGCCCCTCTGCCTGGGCTTTTGGAAAAGAGTCCCAAATTGTCACATGTAAAGGGACACTTCAGTGCTGATCTTTATTTCCATGAGATTAAAAGTGAAACATGTAACCACAAAGCTGGTTTATGTCATCCCCCTGTCGGAGTCAGCAGTCATGCCAAAAATTAGATATTTGATAGGTTTGTGAGAGAAACAGATGCAGAAGGATGCCATTCCCACAATTTAGACTCCTTCTTATCTTTAAGCTAGAAAGAACATTCCAGATGAAGAAAATCTATTTTATTGGCTTTAAAAAATAGCAAAGAAAATGCAGAAATAAAAAATGGTAATTTAAAACTGATGTCATTCTTGGGGACTTATAAACTGCAAATTGGTATTTCTAACTGAAAAAAAGTCATTTAAGACATGCTTACTTGATGTTTTCATTTATGCTGCATTCTTACCTCAGCTACGGAGTTATAACTGAGAGAAAATATCCATGAGATATGTTCATATATAGTAGTATGAGGATATAGGCAAGAAAAAGTAGAAAGGGAAGCCGTAAACCTCCAAAAGGCTAAAACATCCAAAAAGTATTCTCTCAGCTTTTTTTTTTTTTTTTTTTTTTGGAAGCATTTTGTGTCCCATTCTTTTTATTTAATTCTGCCAGCTGTCTGCTAAACAAATCTAGCCAGGTGGGGCTTACAACCCATGACTAAAAAACCTACTAGTGCAGCTGTCCAGCTTGCCCGGAGGAAGAATTCCGACAAATGGCAGGAGCGAAAAGATTGTTTTGTTTTCAAGAAAGTAGCTCTTATACCTTTCTCGGGTTCAGTTTTTATTCTGTTTGCTTAGTTAATTCATAACTTCCTAAGGTTTTATGGTGAAATAGAAGAATAATATCACCCTTTAAAAAAATCCAGGGTATTTTTGTTATAGTCTAGTTAAATTTATTATAATTTGCCCTTAAATAAATGCTTTATTTTATATTGCAACCTGGCACTGAACTGTCTTTTTTTTTTCTTTCTTTTTTTTTTTTTTTTTGAGTTGCTGATTGCTAACTCTCTCCTAGGCGGGTACAAATTATTAGTGAAGTGTGACTGAACTTTATTTCTAAATATCGTATAATTAAATACATAGCTATTTAAAGGTGAAGGTTGGCATGGCTTATTTGTGAGCAGAGGAATAGAACAGGCTTCTTTGCACTGCATCATCAGTCGACCTCAACTGTGAATTTCTAGTCAGCAAATGGGCGCTTCCTTTGGTGCATTTGAGCAGAGGAAGGGAAGAGCTGCACTAAAAATGATCAAATCGCCATCTGATCTACAGCTTTATTGATGACAGATCAACGCATATACCACTCAGTTACTTTCTCTATTTATTTGACATTTATCGATTCAGTGAATCTCAACATTTTTGTGAAACTTGCCTAAAATCTTATTATCTCATGAAAAAGTCTGCTGGAGTTATAGTTGGTCTCAGTCTTTGGTTCCAGCACCTGTTCGAGAGATATGATACTCATATGCAGGATTAGGACATGGTGCTGATTGTAGCCAGACTTCTGTAACTCTTCCCAGGGAAGTACCTGGGATGCCAGTGATGCCCTTCAGTGAAGCAACCTCAAATCCAGTGATTTTTGACACACACAGGAAAATACTTACTATGTCCATTAGCTAGCTGTGATTTATACATAGGTTAAAAAGAGAATGAGACTCAATGGGACAGTAAGAATTTTCTTAGCAAGGGAATATGTCATACTATAAACTGATGAGGATATTTGGTTAAATCTCAGAGTGGACTTGGCAAAGAGCTAGAACTAGGAGAGTGACATATTTGGTTGCCTTGTTCTGCCATTTATAGGGGCACAAGGAAACAATGCACATAGTCTGAGTTGTATACATCAAAATGACATCCAAAATAAGCATGTGACACCAGATGACCACTCAAGTTGCATTTTTGTCTTTTGTTATGTAACATAACATAAGTGATATTAGCCTGGGTGCTCACAAACCAAAAAGTAAGGCCAATTTTTCATGAGGAAATTGAAATGTGGTTGCAGAATTAACCTTCACTGTTGTTATTTAATGAAGAGAGTTTTAACCTTCAATGTTTGCTGTTATTTAATGAGGAATTTTGGGCAAAACTGGTATAGATGCATAACAGTAATGTACCACAAAACAATGATATTACTTAATCCTCAGAGGATTTATAAATGCATTTAAATACTAGACATCAATTAATTGTGCAAAGATGCATTAACAAACCAGGTTAAAAGAAGAAAAGAATCACCTTACCAGCCTGGAAACACAGACCAGGTGCCCCTCATACAACAGCATCCATCTGTGTCTTAAATTCATATTTCCTTTGGAAATTTAGAGTTAACACTTTTGGACAGTGTATTGGTCAACATGTTGCTACAATAGTAACTTTGTGGTTGGATGGGAATTAAAACCAAGAAAAAAATGCCTAAGTATTATAAATACAACATCATTTGCTCTCAGCACCCTACCCTGATAAGAGAAAAGAAAGAATATCTGCTAAAGAAAGAATGCCCCAAAACCTATTCATGTAAGAAGTGATGTTTTGCAGAAAAAATAGAAAGGAAATTCCATAACATTTCCTCCCTTTTTCTTTCTTTCATTATGTATGCACGTGCATATGAATCTGTTTAAATTTAAATTCTCTTTAAATACATCTTTAAATGTGGGCAAAGATTGCTCCATAATAGAGTGCAGACAAGCAAATCCATAATATATACATTTTCTATAATTTCTCCATTTAGAGATTGATGAATGGAGAACCAAAAGAATAAATATACTTGTAGAAATAGAAATTTGTATATGTGTTTAACAAAAATCTTAGAAATCCTAATTTCTAACCATGTGGTCAATTTAAACAAATATTACAGAGATGGAAAAGTTTTCACTGGTGTTATCTCCATTAACAAAAACATTTACAGTAGAACTAAAATTTTTCAGTACAAAGTAAGTTGGTAATTAATAAAATGATTTGTGTGTTCAGATATCGCATGTATTTTTGTGAACAGAAATTTCATAAAGCACATGCTTCTATAATGTAGTTAATCTGAAACACGGATGTTAGGTTTGTTGTTTTACATCTACATTATAAAAGGGAGACCAAATATCTTCCTTAGTATGATGTCTTCTTTTTTAGCATCCTAGGCTGTCCTTCCAAGAGCTGTATTTTAGCTTTCATGCAAATCGTTTTCTTTATCCTAGCTCTGCGTCATTTCCCCAGCATTTTGCTGACTTCCAATCCCCAGGATTGTGAACTTGATTTAAATCATGTCTCTATGAAAAAAAACGAACACTGAATCTTTATCATGTTTTAAGGATATTTTTCTTATGAAAATAGTAGCGTGTTCTTAAAATTATTCAATCCAAACATGCAAAAAATGTGCCTTACTAATCGCATATAAAACATTAACGTACAAATTCTATGATTTGATACTAGAGGAGCACAAGACAGAAGAATCTTGCAAGTCTTCCATCCTCACGCACTGGTTTTGGCATCTTTTGGATTACAGCCCAGTGTACTAACAGTGTATTTCTGTATCACGCAGGTAGAAGTGAGAATTTGAGGCTCATTTAACAGTGTGAATTTTCCCAATGTATCACAATTACAGAGACACCTGTGCTTTCTAACTTTCTGCGGATCCACTCTGATAATTCAGTGTGATTAAATAACCATATTGCTAGTGTACCTAAGTGCCATATTTTATTATTCTCTTACTCCCCGATTCTTTCCTTTCTCCTTTCATTACTTACTCTTTCCTTATTTCCTTTCTTCTCTCTTTGTTCAGTTTTTGCTTCTTCCATTTTATGTCTTTGTCCTCCAATCTTTTCCTTTATTTTCTTTTTTTCTCTCATATTTTCCTTCTTCTTGTTGAATTTTTAAAATCTGCCTTTAAGCAATAGTTTTTCATCATGCCCATGGAAGTCCTAAATTTGACAGAATTTTCATTCATTCACTAAAATGCGGAAAAACAAAGCTCCAAGGATGCAGCCTATCAAAAAGCAGTCACATTATTCTATAGAAATGGTATTTAATGATTTCATTTTCCATCAAACATGTTTCCTGTTTCACAATGATAAAAATAAAAACTCCTACAAGGTTATACAGTCATAAAATTTGGGTTTAGGCATCTAGTCTAATGTATAAATCTGCCTTCACGTAGCAATTGCCTGTCGAGTCAGAATGGAGAGGCAGACCTTCCCGTTTCCTATGTAGTACTGTTTACAAGGCAGTCCTGTACTTCTGGTTTACAGCCCTGCATATATGCTGTTACAGTTATACTTAGATCTTTCTTTTGGTATAATGGAATTTAATGAGAAGGAAAGTGTGCTTTCAGTTTGCATTTCAGAAGGATTTATGGTTAAACTTAGGATATGTAAAACCACTTTTACCCAAAAATAAGCAAAGGACTCATTCACAGAAAGAACAAAATGTCCCACCTGAATTGACAATGAAGGAATTCTTGCAAAATTTTTTTGAAGTATATCAAACATTAAAAAGTACTTTTCTGAAGCCAACAAGTTTTCTACATTTTGCTGAAGTCCACCTTAAGGTTGGTTACAACTCTGGTGTGTTCCTCATTTGCAAATCCCACTGCTGTGACTAAGAAAGGGTGGGGCTGCATCCTGAGACATCTGTAGACCAGAGGGGCTGGCAGGGACCTCAGAGCTTTCCACTGAAGTGAGTACTCACAGCCTGGCTGCAGGAACACTTGACCCGAGGTAACTACTTCCACATATCAACACCTTGTCAGTGGAGGTCTGAAAGGCCCACAGACTGCAGAGAAAAGGAAGTACCTGCTGAGGAAGAGCTAAGAGCTCGCTCCCTCTTCTACCACCAAATCTTTAGTACTGAAGAGGGAAAGGAGAAGTTTATAGTCATGAAGCAAATTAAGTGTTTCAATTATGGCAGTGGTTGGCTTTGGTTATTGGTAACTGTATAATGAATTTCTGAAAATTCATTATAATTAACTGTATAATGAATTTCTAAAAATTCAGAGCACATTTTAGAAGAATTTAGTTCATTGCAGTCAGTGGTTGTAAGGCACTGTTGTGGCACATATGCATTTGTTGTGAGTCTTTGTAGGGGGTTCACAAGTAATTTGTGACTAAGAATAGTTTTCAACTGATTTCCTCAAAGATAAATGGGAGCAGAGGAGTCAAGGTTATTCCTACAATGATTTCATTCTCACTCACTGATATTCCCATTTGCATTCTTAAGTGAATGAGAAAAGGCTGGAGGTATAGCTAATGTCCCAAGGATTGCACACATCCTGAAATGTCCATGGAACTATGTCCCACGTGTGAACATCATTTGCCATGTGTTTTGTAGTAGGAACAAGAGCCAAATGCTGAAATTCATTGTTTCAGGATTTGAGTTGATAATATGTTTTATTTGTTCATACTTAGTCTCATTATAATCAATATATAATACAGAAAAAATTATGATCATGTTAATTATCTAATGATAGTGATAGAGGAGGCATCAAAAGATTGTCAAGTTGCTCTTTTATGAGCTGGATCATACTAAACATGCCCAGAATAGTCAGCAATGATGCACCCTCTGATCATTTCAATTTAGATTGAGAAAATAAAGTGCTAGAAAGTGCTATGATGATTAGATTGAATTTATAATGGAACCTAAAATATGAAAACTGTGCATGGCCTCTTAAGAAGCAGCTGCTGTATGAAAGCTGTGTTACAAAAGAAACTTTTTTTTTTTTTTTTCTGGAGACGGAGTTTGGCACTGTTGCCTA
This sequence comes from Plecturocebus donacophilus, assembly GCA_004027715.1. Lineage (NCBI taxonomy): Eukaryota > Metazoa > Chordata > Mammalia > Primates > Pitheciidae > Plecturocebus > Plecturocebus donacophilus. The sequence goes on along the minus strand of PVKP010011747.1, from coordinate 14,437 downwards.
GGCTGGAGTTCAGCGGTGCGGTCTCAGCTCACTGCAACCTCCGCCTCCCAGGTTCAAGCCTCATTCTCCTGCCTCAGCCTCCTGAGTGGCTGGGATTACACGTACATGCCACCATGCCCAGCTAATTTTTTGTATTTTTAGTAGAGACTGGATCCACCCTGTTAGCCAGGCTGGTCTTGAACTCCTGGCCTTGGATGATCTACCTGCCTGGGCCTCCCAAAGTGCTGGGATTACAGGAGTGAGCCACTGCGCCTGGCCAGGAAGCTGTTTCTTATTAAAATAAGTTCAAAATTAGTTTGGGAATAAGCAAGCCTTTGTTTGCTTGCATTTGCTGAAGTTTAAAGTATTTCAATTTTAGGGGACATATCTAACACTTTTAGAAATTATGAGTTTATATTATTTTGTTTTTGAGTTTATGTCCTTCTTTTCTAGAAAGTAACCTCCATGAAGACAAGGATGTCATATTCATGTTCATATTGATAAAAGCTATAATCATATATCAGCTCCTGTTATTCAACAGAAGGTCAACAAAATTTGTTGAATGAAGGGGAAAAAAACCCCTCTGCTTTTCCCCAGAAAAAGTCAGTATCATATTTCCACCATCTCACCCACTGGCTCGTAGCTTTTTCCAGGTCTTAACTTTTACAGAGCCTTTCACAAGAGATCAATAGATATAAGGCATTGTTTTTTATTTTTTTAGAATAAAAAGCAAAATCTGATACAACTTCACTGGCCAGCGTGATATTTCTGGTTTCTTGAATTAGTTGGCAAAGGGAAAGCACAGGTTGAACTGTTTATAGAGAAGATAATGGATTCTTTCTCCAATTTGGAGGACTGGAACCTTTACACATGGTTTCAAAGTTGACTGAGCACGTTCAGTCCAATGAAGACAGATTCTGCAAACGCAAAGAAACCCTAGCTGATGTGAGCCCTAAGTGTGAACACATCACACCACAACCATGTGGAAACAATAGACTGTATGGACAACAAAGGTTTCTATTTAATGAGAGAAATGCCATTGTTCTTGAAAGTCTAATTTTGTAAACATCTTACAGCGCTGACTCATCAGTCCTGAAAATCCAATAATAAATCACCACTGTGATTTAGCACCGATGCTGGAATTCACATCACGAAGCACGCTACAGCATCAGCTGAAACTCAAACAGGTCGCTGAAAGGTGCATTTCATCAGCAAGCAATTTAATTCATATCAAAGTAATTCTACCCCAAATGAGTGGCAACTGGCTACTTTTGAAAGCTGTTAACTGTTGGGGGAAATGAGTTGTGTTAGTCCTCTATAAAAAGGTAATAATCTATAATCCTGGATGCTTTAAAAGTCATTTCCTAGAACTCCACAGCAAACAATATAAAATAACAACCCAATATCTTTGTATCTTAATCATGTTTGGTAACGAAGCCCTTTAGATAATTGGCACTGCTTCTTTGGTAGGCCAAACTTTCTTTCAAGTTACAAATGCTCACAAAAGGTTTACATTATAAGGGGCTGCTTTGGAGATGTGCAGATTTAGTTTGGAAGTACAAAGTGAACATGCAAATTGCCTTATCTTGTTGGATTCACAAACAACCATCATTCAGATTGATTTAATACATGGCTTTTTATCTTTAAAAGTGTTAATTAGAAAATAGGGACAGTTCTCTGAACACTTAAGAGTAATAAATAGATCAAAACAGCATCCATGCTTCTGTGATGGAATTTCTGAAGGCTTTGTAAAGGGATTAATACAATTGTCAAAAAGACCACAGTATACATATTTAACAGTGCCACCAAGCTACAATTACATTTTTTAGGACTTTACTCCTAAGTTTTAAAAATACTTGCTATGCTCAAAAAACTGAGATTTTGTACAACTTTTGTTCCATACTTTGAAGTTACCATTTTAGTTTTCCCACATTGGACCGCCAAACACATTTTTTCCAGAGAAGATACTAAAATGGCAAGCTAATATAGGAAGTTTTTCAGAGAAGAAGGGGTTGTAGAAGTTCACAAAGTGGATTACTAAAGAGAAAAATAATTGGGATTCTTGCATCTTGTGAATTAAAAATATAAAACTATTTTCTGACAATTTGTCTCCACTTTGAAATTTATCCATAATATGACAAAGTGTTTGAGGAGTTAAATCCTGGCTCTTGCCAGTGACCACCTCAGTGACTGACAGGGTTTGGCTGTTTGACTGTGTTCCCACCGAAATCTCAACTTCAACTGTAGTTCCTAGAATTCCCAGGTGTTGTGGGAAGGACCCAGGGGAAGGTAATTGAATCATAGGGGCTGGTCTTTCCCGTGCGACTCTCGTGATTGTGAATAAGTTTCAGAAGATCTGATGGTTTATCAGGGGTTTCTACTTTTGCTTCTTCCTCATTCTTCTCTTGCCATCGCCATGTAAGAAGTGCCTTTTGTCTCCCACCAAGATTCTGAGGCTTCCCCAGCCATGTGGAACTGTAAGTCCAACTAAACCTCTTTTTCTTCCCAGCCTCAGGTATGTCTTTATCAGCAGCATGAAAACAGACTAATACAGTGACCTTAGGTAAGCGACATTCTATCTCTGAGCTTCAATTTATCTGTAAGATATGCAAAAGCATAGTCTCTTTCTCACAGGGTCTTCTGGTGGGGATAAAATAAGTTTGTGTTGAACAGTGCCTAGCACTTGGGTAACCACTCTGTAAGTTATGATAACTGAGGCCATTGCTCATGAATCTTGATGGTGATTTTTACTAGGCTTAGTTCTATGGTTATCCTAACAACATCACTATAAATGCTTGTGAAATGCCTCTACAACTTTACAAGAAAGACAAAAACACCCAGTGCAGGGTTCGGACCCTTAGCTTCTGAGTCTCTAGTGACCTTGACATCCCCCTGCTCTTCAGCCATGAGTACAATTCAGAGGGCCAAGCCATCCTCTGAGCCATTTCATTTCCAGGGTTTCTATTTGTGTTTGTTTTATTAGTACTTCCTCTTTGTTCAATGTCTTGATTTGACTAATAAGATATGTAGGTGGCAAAATAGTGAACGAATACAAAATGTATAATGACATTGTCTCTCTCTACCCCAATAAACCATCAGATCTCCTGAAACTTATTCACAATCACGAGAATAGCACGGGAAAGACTGGCCCCCATGATTCAATTACCTTCCCGTGGGTCCCTCCCACAACACCTGGGAATTCTAGGAACTACAACTGAAGTTGAGATTTGGGTGGGAACACAAACAGCCAGAAAACACAGTATTTTGTCTGTAATTGTAGAAATTTTCTTTGCTTCTTGCTTTTTTTTTTTTTTCTCTCTCTCTCTCCTAAAAAACTTTTCTCTATGATGCCTTTCAGTTCTTTAAGCTTTATGTTTCATCTCTTTGACCACATGGTCCAAACATCCTGCTTCAGCCAATTCCTTTTGACCTAGAACCATATTCCCCAGGCCTCTGGCCCTGGGATCGTCATCGCCCTTTCTGTTCTTAGTCATCAAATGGTACGTCCCTTTTTCTTCTCTGCCAGTCTGGTCAGTCCTTCAGTCACCCACCTGCCTGCTCTCCAGAAACACTTTGACTTCTTCCTCTTCCTCCTCCATTCTATGAATTCTTTTCATTAACTGCTTATCTATGCTCACTTCAAGATGATGGCAATGTAAGGGCAAATTACAAAACTTTAATCTTGGAAGTCACTATGAATTTCTATTATTTCCTATCAGCTTTGTTTTCCTCTTTTTTGTCTCAACTACAGTTAGCTTGTGTGAGCACACTGAGAGTCCTGGCAATATGCTAAATGCTGTACATGCATTATCTTAGTGAATTTGTTCATTAATCCTTTATTTTCTTATGAAAATCACGAGGGAACCATTACTCCCATTTTACAGATGAGGAAACATGTCTAGAGAAATTAAGTAGTTTGTCTAAGGTCTCATAACTTAGATGCTTGTATGAGTAACTGAGCAAGCATTTGGAAGCGACCTGGCTGCTAAGATTTCAGCCACTGTGTCCTGCAGTCTCTGAGGGCCTTTGTCTTCTCTGCCATCCCTTCAGCTGATTCTTATCTGATCCTAGCAGTCCAGGTGACGCCCTTCACCACCAGCCATCACCAGCTTATGCTGCTTCCTAACTTGGAACACTGAAGCTGCTCACATCTTCCTTTCTAATTGCCCTTCTTCTTCCCTTCCACACGTCTGTGATCTACCTGTTTGTAATTAGTTACAAGCCAGAAGATCTAGGCTGTCTCCTTATTCCTGAGCAAATAGAGACCCGGAGAGAAGAAACATTTGTCCAGGCTTACTTCCATGGAATAGAAGCTAAATAAGGAGTAAAACACAGGCCTTGGATTCTCTGTCTAGTGCTCTCACTGCCCTGGGCCTCTTTCTAGAGGCTGTAACTTCAAATGGACTCCTGGGCAAGATACCCTTTGTGTATTCTCTTATCCTTCTCTTCCTTCCATCTTGCGGCCCTACAGTTTAATGAATGATTCCTTTTTCCATTGGTTTCTTCTCCCTGTTTACAGAAGTTTTGTGTTTTGATTTTTGAGATGGAGTTTTGCTCTTGTCACCCAGGCTGGAGTACAATGGCACAATCTCCATTCACTGCAGCCTCTATCTCCCGGGCTCAAGTAGTTCTCCTGACTTAGCCTCTTGAGTAGCTGGGATTACAGGCACATGCCACTACACCTGGCTAATTTTTTGGTATTTTTTTTTTTTTTTAGTAGAGACAGGGTTTCCCCATGTTGGCCAGGCTGGTCTTGAACTTCTGGCCTCAGATGATCTACCACCTCAGCCTCCCAAAGTAATGGATTATAGGTATGAACCACTGCACTCAGCCTGTTTACAGAAGTTTTTTATTTTTATTACCAAGAGATAGAAGCAGAAAACTCTCTGGACTTTACTACTTTTCTGCCTCTTTCTTCAGTTAGTTGTTTCCATGCACTAAATTCTTTTTTTTTTTTTTCTTTTCTTTTCTTTTTTTTTTTTTTTTTTGAGGTGGAATCTCGATCTGTTGCCCAGGCTGGAGTGCAGTGGTGTGATCTCGGCTCACTGTAATCTCAGCCTCCCGGGTTCAAGCAATTCTTCTGCCTCAGCCTCTCGAGTAGCTGGGACTGTAGGCGCAGGCCACCATGCCCTGCTAATTTTTGTATTTTTAGTAGAGATGGGGTTTCACCATATTCGTCAGGCTGGTCTGGAACTTCTGATTTCGTAATCCACCTGCCTCAGCCTCCCAGAGTGCTGGGATTACAGGTGTGAGCCACCACACCCAGCCTCCATGAATTACATTATTTTTCACTCACTCATTCCTTCACGTCTTGCAATTTGACTTTCACACCAGCTCCTATATATCCTAGTTGAAGCTCATTCCTAAAAATACACTCTCTTTGTCAAATTCTGTCTCTGCAGTTCAAAAAGTCTTCATAGCTGCAGCTGCTAGAAGCTCCTGCAGGTTTAAACTTGCCTCAGATTCCTAACCTTAGGCAGAAATTTTCGGGTCTCTAGCACTGTGCTCTGAGACTATGCAACTCTAGTTATCCATGCTGTTCTTTTTGCCTTGACTTTCTTCCAAATTCTAATATTGCCCAATTTCTGCCTTCCAATTTTAGTTTTTGTACTGGAATCTATGTTTTGGAATCTGCCTAGAGTCCCATATCATCTAGTGGTCATCGCCACTCTCACTAGAAAGCAGAATCCCACCCCTGCATTCCAGCCTAGTGACTGAGATTCTCCTAACCCCTGGTACTTGAATAACTGGCATGTGCCTCCACTAGCTCTGCCTTTTGAGTCTCTCTTTATCACTTGCTCTTGGATTCTCCAGCAGGACCATGAATTCTGAAGAGTATCAGCTACATCTCTGAACCACACCAATGTTCTGTTGCTCCAGTAAACTTCCTTCCAGCAAATAGGGTTGTCCTCCAGACCCCAGTTTCTTCAAGAGGGCTTATGCCAATATGTTTAACTGGTCTATGCCTGGGCCTATCGTGAGCTTTATCAATTGTAAACTCTGTAGCATTAAATCCTGCTGCTACTCCCACACTCTGCCCCATCCGTCTTCTCTCCTTCATTGCCTTGAATGACAATCCAATGTAAGTTCTATTCTTCCTGGTGGTGGTCTCATTTCTTTGGCTGGTTATTCTTAATATACTCTCTTCTCTTTTTACTTTCTCTCATTTGGAATTCTCATTTATTCCTGTAACTTATCTAGATATATTGTATCTCTAGTACCACTAATGTCAATATGATTCCCAAGGGCCACACATACATTTACAACTCTCTATTCTGGAGCTTTTTAATATAGATGTCCAAGAGATACATGCATATTAATTCACCCAAACAATCCCCCATTTTCCAATATCATAAAAAATACCGGTTTCTTTTTTTCCCTACTGTTATAAAAAGAACTACCCTTTTTCTAGTTAAAATTAAAATGTTGTGGTCATTATTAATTGCTTTTGCTTTGCTGCTTCTCACATCCAATCAGTTACCACATCCAGTCACTTCTTTTTCATTGTCAATTGTATCTTGGCTTTCCTTTTTTAAATTCTAGCCTCCACTAGTCTAGTTAAAGACTTCATACCCTTAGTTGAAAACCACATTTGCTCACATGGCTTCTTCTGGCTCTGAGTCCTTCCTGTACCTGCTCTGACTCCATCTTCCATGACGCCATTGGACCAACCTTTCTAGAGGTTCTAATTCGTGAGATGATGTGTGAAATAATTCCTTTATAATATTTGGTTGCTATATAGATATTAGTTGTTCATCTTATTCTGTCACTGACTTGGTCAGGTATCTTTAGGTTCTCCCCAGTGCCTACTGAATAAAGACAAAATGTCACCGTCTAGCTTTTAAGATCTTCTAATATTTTCTATGTTTGCCTTTCTAGATGTATTTCCTACTAATTCTAATGGATTACATTCTATCCAACTGAAAGCCTTGCCATGTGTTGGACACATTCAATTTCTTTGGTGACTTGAACTCAGGTTAATGCCATGCTACCGCTCCCCCACCCCAGACTATCTCTGTCCCAGTGAGAGGGAAATAAGCTGAACAAATAACATCTAGCATTCTTTGGCAGAGGACGGCTATCATTAATTAAATTTTTAGGTTCAGCATTGGTCCGTCTATTAGTTTTGCACTGCTTTTTTTGGGTCATGTTTGAACATTAAGTCATAATCCTTCATCCACATGGATATCTTCAGAAGATGAAATGTAATACTATTGATCACGTAGCAAAGATGAAGGAATTGGAGAGTTTCATTGATTACATGCTAAATTTAATCCAAGAGCATAAAGTAGCAATTAAAAAGCTGGAAAGGTCTTAGGCTGCCTAGATTGAAATTATCTTGTGACAAATTACAATGCTTTGGGTCCCAATATGGCTTGGACTATACCAGGATATTATGTCTGGGTACCACATTTGAAGAGGAGCATGGCAGAATGGAGTCTGCACAGAAAAGGATGGCCAGGATGGTGAAATATATAAATTATTTTATGAGTTAAGTGAGAGAAGGAACCAGAATGATTTAACCTGTAGAGGAGACAATTAGAGAAATAAAAGTCATCTTTATATGTATGTAAGACTATTATAAATAAAATGCATATGTTCAGTCAACAAATAGAAGTAGGAGAATTAGAATTTTTTGTGAATCAATGTTATTAAAGAACTTTCTAGCCAGACCTCTCCTTCAGAGGACAGTAAATAGTCTGAGTGACCAAGATTGCTTTTGAAGGATTTCCTACAGCAGAAGGAGGTTGGACACAAACAACTCTTTAAAATGTAAGATTCTGAAATGGGGAGGGGAGGACGCTCTGAGAAATCACTGGAATAACTTTTACATTAAAACAGTAGACACAGAGGATATGACTTTGCCCGTCCAAAGCTAGAAAAACTCAAGGTATGGACTAAGGTAGAGGTCCTGGCAATGAAAAGACAACCCTGCCCCTTTCAAAAAATGTTGAATTGTGAGAAATGGAAATGAAGTTCATATTTGGTGACTTGGCAAAAATGATCTTTTGCGTGGAAAGTTCACAGTGGCTTGGTCACTATGAAATAGCACATGACCACAGAAAAACTTTGGACTGGGATGAGTTGTCTTGGAGCAAACGATAATTCATCTGGGGAAATGGTAAAAACATTACAGGCATGGGAACTCTGTAACTATGGGAGAAAGTCATGGTCATGCTCAATTCTCAGGAGACCAGTTCTGAGCATCTAGAGCAGACACAGCCCCATGCCCACCACCTGGCCTTGAAGTTCACCTGATGGACTTGATACCTTGTTTTCCCTTGCCATGTCTCAGCTGCTTCCCTCCCCATCTGCGTTCTATTTTCCTTGCACAGCATTCTGGCTAAACTCGTGGGTGCCAAACAATCTCAACGAGCTGTCTGTCTCTGGCCTTCCATTTGTCTTCAGGTTGTCAATTGCAATTGTGAACACAGTTGAGTTTTATTTCTCACAGCTGCACTACCAGTGGCATAAACTGGTCTTCAATGATTTGCTAGTGCCCCCCACCCCTACCCTACTTATTTTTCAGTCTAACATCCTAGCTGCTACATTCTTCCACCACCTGTTTTAGCTACAGATCATATTCAAAGTTTGTTTTTTTTTTTTTTTTAATTCCAGACTGACATGTATGGCCTTAATGCAACCTTACTAGTATCAATGGAAAGAAAAAGATTACTTATAATCTTCCCATAAATCATAGAAAAAGTATAAAAAGCATGAGCAAGTGTAATTTATCACCCTGAGAAGTGGGCATGTAATTACTTGCAAGGCTGCTTTTAGTTTATAGCATAGTTTTCTATTTCTATCCTTAAACATTTTGCCTGCATCAAAGTTCTGGAGAATTTAGCACATTTGCAAATGCCTGGTGCTGATGCTACTTCTGCAAAATCATGTGCACATCATTTCAGTGGCATTGCAACTATCTCCAGTGTAGCCAGAGGGGTCCACTAGAACTTCTACTCCAGATCCCCTTGACTAGTATCTTGGCATTGAAGTTTGGTTGTTCAATAAATTACAGTTCAAGGTGAAGTGTACTAACAGATAGTGTTTACTTAAGTTAAAAAACCAAATAACTTTTACAGACTTAGATGCTGTTTCTCTTTGATGTTGTCACTGTTGCTGGAGTACTAGCACTGCTTTCATCAGATTATATCTATTCATGTGTTTATTTAGGACAAATTTGATTTTTTTCAATTTTCTTCAATTTAGTTTGTTTTTGAATTTCAAAATTCATTTTTATCTTTCCACACATAAGGCCTTTTTTCATTTTCTTAGCTGGAAACATTTTTTTTTTTTAGGTTTAGGCACTTTGAGGATTGAACACTGGAAACTATAGAGCATGTTCTTTTCATCATGGCATTTTGACTTCATGAAAATATCCACTCAAAGCGGGGCAGGCTCTTACTCAAAAGGCTTTCTCAGCTGAGTGGTTCTGGGCATGACCCAACATAGCCCCTGATTCTGACTCTATTTATAGTCCATGAGGGATCGCAACCACCTCTCTCAGAAAGGAACTTCCTGGTTCCTGGTGGGCCCATGGTCTTCACTGCTGGTTGAATCAGTGGATGTCCTTATGGACAAACTAGCTTAGTGCTATTTCTTATGTAGGGAAGTGTAGACAGAATAATTTCAGCAAAAATTGAGCATAGCAAATAAATTAACCACCATCATTTGCATGGTGGTTGGATTTTGGTTATCTGGATTAATGAGTGTTAGTGTTGTTTTGCTTGCACTAAAACTTGTTCCTTTTGGATCTAGAGAGTAATCTTCTGTCAAGTAGTTATAAACAATGAAACTGTTTTTATGGAAGTGAATTTCAAGAGATCTTAAGAGTTGTTGAGTGTTCCTAGCCTATCTTCTTCATACCTGTTCAACTTATTAATCTCTTTCCTCTATCTTATCTTGAGGATGGACGAATTAACCATTAGCTAAATTTAGCATACTAGCCCAAACAGATCTACATTCTTTCTAATCCTACTCTGTGACTCACTCCATTTAACTGAGTGAACTAATCAAGCACTTGGTTGCAAAAGTGTCCCCCACCCCTTCAGCTCCTGCCAGGTTCTTGGCTGCAGTTGAAATAAAAGTGAATGAAGATGGTGATAATGTCAACCAAGTTGCTACACATGCAAAATTTGTAAATAAACAAACTTTGGCTAACACCTATGCATGTAAGGTCATGGTCTAGACCCTGTGGTAACACGCAGTCCTACACTATGATGCCTGCTGTCACCGGTGACATAGGGAACACATAGAAATTCTGGAGCACAGAAATTATCCTCCAGAATGGTTAGTTGGCATCACATTTCCTCTAAACAGATATACTGCAGTGAAGATCTCGGTCCCTTTTCTGTGGGTTTGAAGCTTACTGAAGATCTTAGATCAGCCCTATTCCCCTCAAATGACACTGCACTCTGTTCAGTGTTGCTTTGGATCAGACCTTGTGAAAGGGCTGTGGGCTCTGAACCTCGGGCAAGCTACTGGCATCCTCCTCCTGTGTTAATGTGCAGTATTGCATAATATGTCCCTGTTAGGCAAACGCGTTGCAGTTGAAAATTATAACAAGTTTGGGACATCAGTTTTCCTAAGGGTTGAGGATAACCTTTCATATGCTTCCTCAAGACAAAGAATTACCAGATACATTTGATTTACACATAAACCAGATAAATTTTAAACTCTCTAAGATGCAGGCATTTACATATTGCTTGCATTTTATTTTCTGAATTCCTTCATTCTAAATCCTGAACAATATTGCCTTTGTTATATAATCATACAACTGTAGTCTTTTCTTGAAAATATGCTAAGTTCATTTCTATCATAGAAGAAAACAAATGTAGACATTTGATTCCCTCTTTGCCTCGTATTATAGGATACAAGAGACTAGTAAAATGCTAATAATATTTTACTAGGAGAATATGGCACCATTTATGACTTAACTACATTTAGGTGACATCATGGCTTCACATGACAACATGAGCTAAGATGAAATGCACTCATTAAAAACCAAATGCCGTCGTGTCATGGGTAACTTGTGATCTCTTGCTTTGGAAAGTGAAGCTTTGCAGATCACGCCAGGGCCCACATGATATCTGTTATTAATCATAAGAATAAATTCTACCCCACTCCTTAGGTTGTTCATTCACATCACCAGTCAACAACTCAACACAATCTTTAGTAATAGAAAAAGAGATATCTTGTACATTCCACTGATTTGAATAATTGCTTGGAAACTTGATAATGTGTTAGCATGCATTTGCTGAAAAGTGGGCCAATGATGGTGAAATGGTTTCATCTTAAAATGGGTATGTGCCTATTTGTCAGTATCTGCAGCTGGTTAGCTCCTTGGTTAGAACACTTGGTTAATGAAACACTTATTAGGTGCTCATCCTTATGGGGCCCTGTCAACATCTCTTTTATGAGTCATGCATTTTGTATCTGACCCCAACCTGCTGCCACACACGTGTTCACCACTGGCCAATCAGGAGATGTGACTAGAGATAATGCATTGCTTAAAGCAAAAGCATCACCACATAATCCTGGAAACGGACACACAGCACATAATCCATGGAGGCTGGTTCTGTAGCATCACCTCAAGGGCTGTATCTGTGGTTGTACAAAATGGGTACATCTGGCTGTAAAGACATGCACACACGAGACAGTTAAGAATCATGTCACTGATGGAGATTCGTCTGGGGAAAGACCATTAATGAAATAGTGAGCAGTTTGTATCAAAGATTAGTTTAAAGACAGCTGTACATTTATTATTTTAAAAACTCTGGAGGAGGGTATTGGATTCAATAAACTTTAAAGTCCTTCCAGCTCTAAGTCCTTCCAGCTCCCTGCAGTCTCTAAGTGCATTGATTAACATACATAATGTAAAACAATGTAGTTTTGTAAAGCAAAATTGGCAGGAAGAGAATATTCTCTCAAGAAAAAATACTTTCTGTGAGTCTTCCCTTCAAGCTACCAAAAAAAGGTGATCAAGTAGAGCTTAAAAATAATTTCTGGGCTTAAACTTAAAATTCTTTTATCTGGAACAGATTATTTCATTCCACAATTAGAAATGAGATCCAAAATGCAAATATTACACAGAGAGATAGCACATTGCCTCATATTCACACTATGGTGTTAACAACTGCTATAAGAGCCATTTTACAGAGTAAGTTTGAGAGGGGGAAGCATACCTTATTCAAATATATGAAGATGATTTTACAAATTGTATCCTATTTTATTCCAGTCCCAATTCTGCCAACCCTTCTGGGTATGTTACAGTTTTAAAGACAGTGCTTCAAAATCTGAAGAGGGGAAAAAAGTGGAAACAGCTTAAATGAGAATATAACTCCTAGGCTTTCACCAAATACATTTTCATAGTTTTCCAGTTTGTTATATCTTCTTGAGAAGGAGTGAAAATTCTTGGAATTAAATGTACAATAAAATACCACATATATACTAGTTCTTTAAAGCTTTGTATCTCTATTTTTTTCTAAGCTATCTTAGTTTAGATCAAGTCTGTCTTGCATCTGAATTTGGTGAGCCACGCTATTTACTGTCCTGTTGACCAGAAGGAAATCTGTCTAATAGTTGAAGCTCTATTCCATTTGAAGATCCGTTCAGTCATGTAAAAGTGCTATTTTGATGGTAATAAAGTTACATAGGAGAAAAATAGCTTTGTAAATGAACTGAATTTTGAAGCTGCAGGATTGCTGTTCCTCATTGTCCCTGTACATGGAAAAAGGGAATCAAGGCTCCAAATATGGTGAGGGGGTGCAGGTTGGATATATGAATTCTGTATCCTCAATGTAAGAGTTTAAAAAAGGTTACAAAGAGGTACCATTGAATTTTGTCCTGGAGAAGTTTTCTACGAGCTTGGCTGCTCTGCCCTTGTGGGATCACGTAGACGCAGACCTCACCTGAGACAGCTATGGACACACGAACTTCCTGAAATCATTCGAGCGGGAATCACAAGGAGAAAATAAGTCTAGGTGTTTTGCAAAGAAAATTTCCTATGCCTGAGCTGCAAAAGGATTTATTACTGGACCCATACTGCCCAAGAGATGTCAGGTTACTTGAACAGGAGTAGAGTAAAAGACCACCTACCTGGCTCACCTCCATTGCTCTTTTCTGGGGACAACTTGAGCCCTTTTCATCCATGAAGCTGAGACTGGCAAAAGCTAGCAGACTCCATTGTTGTGCCCTTCACTCTTGCCCTAGTTTGGTGCCAGTGTTTCTAGTTCTCCATCCCAGGCTTGAGACTGGATGCCCTCCAGATCCCTTCTCTGGTGAGAACAGCTATTACTGGAGGCAGAGGCAGGAGAATCGCTTGAACCCGGGAAGCAGAGGTTGCAGTGAGCTGAGATTGTGCCATTGCACTCTAGCCTGGAAAACAAGAGTGAAACTCTGTCTCAAACCAAAATTAAAAAGGCCTTTTAGGTTTTAGGAACTCCTTGGTGAGATCATTTTGCTTAACTTTTGATTGTTAGGTGATCAGACCTTTGAAAAACTGATATTCTTTTTCCCTTGTAACTATAAACTGGAAACTTTACCCATTTGGGTATGATGTATTGGTAGACTAGGTTTTTATTCTTCTGAACTTTCCATGTAATCAAAAAACCTAATGAATTCAAGTTGCCTGTAATATTTTGTGTGTTTGAGTTGAAACCAAATTCCTAAACTATGTGAGCAATAATGAAATTCAGACAGAAAGTTCTATTTTCCTGTTGTTAGAAAAGAGACTCTTATGGTGAACTATTGGGTTCTACTCCCCGTGATTCAAGATGACATAACATTTAGCACTTATCAAATGCGTGTTAGTGCATAAATTATGCCAAAGACCCTGAAGAAATGTAATGACTGAATTGAGTTTGATCAGGAATGCAACTTATAGAATTATATAGCTTGCATTCTACCACATTAAGAATGATAGAGCATACACTATAGATTGCAGTTTAATTGTGGAGATGATACAATAAAAGAGACCCCTCATGTGTCCATATGAGAATTTAGGTACAGTAAGCAGAACGTAATGATTCCAGTTGGAATTTGGCCAGAAGTTGAGGATTAAAAACCCTTAGTGTTATGAAGAGTTCCATGGGATGTTTAATGACTAGAAGTAGTCAGAAGCTTACATTTATGGCATCCCAAAATAGTACCTCTAACAGGATTAGTCCACCCACATCATGCTGAAGCACAGTTTGGGCAATAGTTAAAAAAAAAATATTGAATCCTAAACATAACTTCTAGTAGCTCTGAGTTGGAGATTTGTGTTTGAGCAGTACTTACCAACTTTTGGACGTAGAATCCCACTGGCACTCAATAAATGCAATAAAGAATAAATGCAATAATAAATGCAATAAAGAAAATGTTAGGTAGGCTCGAATGATTAGAATGACAGAATATAGGAGCAAGGACCATAGTTGCCTTTACAAGGAGGTGACTGAGATGGCTTCCTATGTGATGT
>PVKP010011746.1:0-60423 GCA_004027715.1 Plecturocebus donacophilus | reverse complement strand
AACCTCTGTCTCCTGAGTTGAAGTGATTCTCCTGGCTTACTCTCCCGAGTAGCTGGGATTGTAGGCTCATGCCACCACACTCGGCTAATTTTGTGTTTTTTTTGTAGAGACAGGGTTTCATCATGTTAGCCAGGCTGGTCTCGAGCTCCTGACCTCAAATGATCCACCTGCCTTGGCCTCCCAAAGTGCTGGGATTACAGACGTAACCCCCGTGCCCAGCCAGCCAAGGCCTGGTCTCGTCCTTTTTTTTTTTTTTTTTTTTTTCCCCCGACCGAGTCTTGCTCTGTTGCCCAGGCCGGAGTGCAAGGGTGCAGCCTCAGCTCACTGTAACCTTCATCTCTTGGGTTCAAGTGATTCTCCTGCCTCAGCCTCCCGAGTAGCTGAGACTACAGGCATGCACCACCACACCCAGCTAATTTCTGTATTTTTAGTAGAGATGGGGTTTCACCATGTTGGCCAGACTGGTCACGAACTCCCGACCTCAAGTGATCTGCCCGCCTTGGCCTCCCAAAGTGCTGGGATTACAGGTGTGAGCCACTGCGCCTGACCATGTCCTTTTTTTTTGTTTTGTTTTAAATTATATAATGACAATAACATCATTACCCCAAAATGATCAGTGTTGTGATTGGGTGCCAACGGTATACCAGAGACTGGGCTAAGCACTTTCCATATACTGTTTGATACCTACAACCTGGAATCCTGGGAGGTAGGAACATCACATTTGACCTATGACAAAACGGAGGCACAGAGAGATCAAGTAGTTCCCCTAAGGACACATAGTTAGGAACTGTTGGAAGCAAGATTTCAGAACCTCAGTATCTGCTGTCCTGTAGACCCTGCTGTGCCATCTCCCAGGACACCTGCTAACAGGCAGCTAGCAAGGGCACCCTTACAGTTTTAATTATGCCTCCGCGTTGCAGGGACAGAGGTGGGTGGTGAAGGTCATTGGCTGTCTCTGCCAGGAGCAGGACCATCTGGGGCTGCCACCACTGGCGGCTGCTGGGTGATTTTTCTCCTCTGGATGTGTGCAAACATATGACAAGGAGAATGGATCTTTAGAGAAACTTCCAGAGTGCCGAAAAGAGCTCTTAGAAGGGCCACCCGCAGAGTCCCTCCAGAGAGAGGCCAATCCTTTTTCTCATCTGAAGCAGCCCTTAGATCTGCAAGTCGGAGTTGCAGTTCACCTCCAGAGCAGCAGCTTCCAGCTTCCTAATCAAGAGATGCTAATTAGGAATTATGGAGTGTCCATCATGCTTGGGGGTGCTTTGCACGTAATGTTTGGTGCTCACAGCATTGCTGTGAACACGTTGTCAGGACTTCTGTTTCTGTGGCAGAAAACAGGATGGGCTAATGGAGGTTCACATGGTTGGCTAAGTAGAAAACCAAGGCTGGGATGGGGAGAGAGCTGGGTTTCTCCTCTTCTTTTCTCTGTTGTTTTTTCTGAGATGGAGTCTCATTCTGTCACATAGGCTGGAAGTGCAGTGGCGCGGTCTCGGCTCACTACAACCTCCACCTCCTGGGTTCAAGCAATTCTCCTGGCTCAGCTTTCTGAGTAGCTGGGATTACAGACCTGTGCCACCACGCCGGCCTAATTTTTATATTTTTAGTAGAGACAGAGTTTCACCATGTTGACCAGGCTGGTCTTGAACTCCTGACCTCAAGTATTCTGCCCGTCTCAGCCTCCCAAAGTGCTGGGATAAGAGGCTTTTCCCTGTTGTTTGATTCCAGAGCTACATGAAGAAGATCCATAGGTAGCCATTACTTTGTTTCTGAAATGGCTACATTGGGCTGTGTCCTTACTAGCTAAACCTCTGCCCCAGCACACTCTTTGGAATCATTCCTAGGTTCAAATCTCAGATTTGCTGCTTACTAGCCATGCGTCTTTGAGCAATTGTGTACCTCAGTTTTTTCCATCTGTAAAATATAGATCATACTAGACTCATCTATCAGAGTTAGAATTTAATAAGATAATACATGTGATATGCTTAGCCTTGTATCAGACATGCAGGAAGTAATAATATTAGTAGCCATTGCTGTTGTCCTTACTATGATTATTTTTATGTAAAATACCACCATATATTAAAATAATAGTGAACAACTCTGTAACTGATTAAAAACTGTCAGCATTAATGATCTTCTTCTTTAAAGAATAAGGTCAGTAAGAGACTATTTAAAATGTTTTCTTAAATGGAAAATTTAAACGTAAAAGAAAATAAGCTGGACATGGTGGCTCATGCCGTAATCTCGGCACTTTGGGAGGCTGAGGTGGGCTGCTTGAGGCCAGAAGTTTGAGATCAGCCTGGGAAACATGGTGAAACCCCATTTCCACTAGAAATACAAAAATCAGCTGGGCATGGTGGCGTGAGCCTGTAGTCACAGCTACTTGGGAGGCTGAGGTGGGAGGACTGCTTGAGCCTGGGAGGTGGAGGTTGCAGTGAGCCGAGATCACACCACTGCACCCCAGCCTGGGCAACAGAGTGAGACCCTGTCTCAAAAAAAAAAAAAAAAAAAAAAAAAAAGAAAAAGAAAATATAACAAACTTCCTTGTACTTACCACCCAGATTCAACAGTAATCAACATCTTGCCAATCTTGTTTTGTTTCTGTCCTACTTGTGTGTATGTCGGAGTGTTTTGAAGCAGATCCCAAGGGTCATATATTTTTATCTGTAAATACTTCAGTATGCATCTCAAACAGGTAAGGCCTTTTAAAATAATGTTACACAAAGCTATTACCACAGCTTGTAAAACAAAACATTTGTCAATATCATTTAATATACATGCCATGTTCAAGTATCTCCAAATGTCTTTAAAATGCCTTGTTGCAGTTGACTTGTTTGAATTGGGATCCACACAAAGATGTCACATTGCATTTGGTTTGTATGTCTCTTAAGTTTTTTTTTTTCTTTTTAATTTAGACGGAGTCTCGCTCTGTTGCCCAGGCTGGAGTGCAGCGGCACGATCTTGGCTCACTGCAACCCCTACCTCCTGGGTTCAAGCGATTCCCCTGCCTCAGCCTCCCGAGTAGCTGGGATTACAGGCACTCACCATCATGCCCAGCTAAGTTTTGTATTTTTAATAGAGACAGGGTTTCGCCATGTTGGCCAGGCTGGTCTTGAACAGTGATCCGGCTGCCTTGGCCTCCCAAAGTGCTGGAATTACAGGCATGAGCCACTGCGCCCAGCCTCTCTTAAGTTTTTAATGTCCATAGTTCCACCTCCCTCTTCCCCACATTACTTATTTGTTGAAGAAACCGAGTCATTTGTCCTGTAGAGTTTTTATGCTTCCTTAGGGGCATGGTTTAATATCTTCCTCCATGCCCCTATTTCTTGTGGAATGATGAAGTGATGGCTGGATCTAGAGATGTCTTTTTAGATTCAGATATTTGTGTTTTCTTTTAGAAGAAGACTTCATAGGTGATGCTGTGTATTTTGTAATAATCATATCAGAAAGCACTCAACACCTGGACATCACACTTTTAGGGATGCTAAGATTGACTACAGGGTCATGTGCGGTCAGCCTGATTTATCCTTTATGTGGCGTGATGACAGTCTTTTACCTAATGACTAGCACCTGCTGGTGGCTGCATTTGGACCCCTTATTGCATGAGGGATTGCAGTATGAAACTTTCCTATCCTATCATTCCTTCTGCATTATAAGCTGGAATTATTTCATAAATAACTTTTTCTTATCACCTTTATGGTTATCCTGAAATACAGTTAATAGGCAGGACAAATGCTGGTTCTCTCTCTTTATTTATTTATTTACTTATTTTTTTGAGACGGAATCTTGCACTGCACCTGCGCTGGAGTGCATTGGTGTGATCTCGGCTCACTGCAACCTCCGCCTCCCAGGTTCAAGCGATTTTCCTTGCCTCTTTTTTTTGAGATAAGGTCTGGCACTATCATCCAGGCTGTGCAATGGTGTAGTCATAGCTCACTGCACCTTCAACCTCCCAGACTCAGGTGATCCTCCCACCTCAGCCTCCTGAGTAACTGGTACTACAGGTGCATGCCACCATGCCTGGCTAAGTTTTTTGTATTGTTTTGTAGAGACAGGGTTTCACCATGTTGCCCAGGCTGGTCTTGAGCTCCTGGGCTCAAGCAATCCTCCCACCTCAGCCTCCCAAAGTGCTGGGATTGCAGATATGAGCCCCCGTGCCTGGCTTTACCACTTTTTAAAATAGTGAGTTCATACCCTAGCAACCTCCAGAGGTGACCAGGATTTTTAAGAATATTATTATGAACTCATGGATTTAAAAATAATGATTTGATGTGTTCCAACTCATTGCAGCCTATACTGTATTACTCTTTCTGATGCTCATAGCATCCCATCTTTGGCCAGTGGAAACCACTTGAAGTTGTTGCCTCATAGGTGGTTGTTTTTTTTTTTTTTTTCTGAGATGGGGTCTCACTTTGTTACCCAGGCTGCAGTGCAGTGGCACATTCTCAGCTCACTGCCACCTCCATTTTCCAGGTTCAAGCAATTCTCCTGCCTCAGCCTCCTGAGTAGCTGGGATTACAGGTGCCCACCACCACGCCCAGCTGTTTTGTATTTTTAGTAGAGACAGGGTTTTGCCAAGTTGGCCAGGCTGGTCTCGAACTCCCGACCTCAGGTGATCTGCCTACCTCGGCCTCCCAAAGTGCTGGGATTACAGATGTGAGCCACTGCGCCTGGCCTACATTTTTTTTTCTGTGTAGTTATGTTACCAACTTGATATGCAGATTGATTTATTTTAGTTTTTCAATTTTAAGTTTTAATCTCTATTAATAAAGCAAATATATATGTGTACATATATACACATGTGTATGTATGACATATATATAGACACATATTAATGTCAACCCCTTTGTTACACAAAACATAGAATACTATATATACTGAATAATAACCTAAAGTAGCACACCCCTGTTGACTTTCTACTTAGTTGATTGTTTCATTGTGTTTATAGATTTGGATTATGGTCAACTCTCATTATTCATGACATATATATATATATTTTTTAAAACAGCATCTCAAAAGCCTGTGGATTGTAGTAGTGTGATCATAGCTCACTGTATCCTTGACCTCCTGGGCTCAAGTGATCCTCCTACCTCAGCCTCCTGTGTAGCTGGGACTACAGGCATGTGCCACCATGCCTGGCTAATTTTTTAAATTTTTAGTAGAGATGGGGTCTTTAACTCCTGGTCTCAAGTGATCCTCCCAAAGTGCTGCGATTATAGGCATGAGTCACTATACCTGGCATTACGGCAGTTATATTCTATAAAGTTCCCGTGAACCCTTAGTTAACGAATATTGAATCTGTAGGGGAGATAACAGGGTAGATTTCTGCAAACCTTTGGTCACATATTTTCCAACTGATTACCAAATGATTAATACGTAACATCGTTTTATATGTGTTTCTGTTTAAAGACACCTTATTTTATAGATAGATATAGAAAGATAGATGATAGTTGATCCATTCACATTGAACTCACAGCCAGCGGCACTGTAACTCATGCCTGAATGAAGCTTGCCTAACACACATTTTCTCTGTAAGGGACAGTCCAGCTTTTTTGTGCTTAGGAACACCAGATAGCACTTTACCACTAACTGGGAGTATGGGGGGCATTCTAAACAGTGAAATCACCAGAAAAGTACAAAAATATGAAATAAGGCAGAGCGTCACCTTTCTGGATCTCAGCTGGCATCATGTACATCGGGCAGCTCATGTTTTTCACCGTATGTTCTTATGTCCCCAAACGACCGTGAAAAGACCATGCGTATTGATGTTGGGGTTACAAATAAATTTCAGTGAATAGACAAATCTGCAAATGGAATAATCCACAACAAATGAGGACTGACTCTTTATTTTCTTTTTTCTCCATTCTCCACTAAATTGTCAGCCCCATGAGGGGCAAGACTATGCTTTTGTGTACCTTGTATGTGGTAGATGGATGAGGGAATCCCCGAAAAAAGTGAATATTTTTTGCTTTGGATCTTAAAGCTCTAAATGTTTTTGTTTGGTTTAGGTGTATTTCCCTTCTTTTGAAATGTAGTTCTTTCTCCGCAGAGCATTGGTCAGGCACAGATGTATCAAATCTATTGAGTCATCAGATCTATTAAATCTACTGGCTCTGGGTCTTTAGAAATATTTAACATGAAATCGATCTGATATAAAATGTCCTAAGTACTTTATTTATGACAGTTATGCACCCTACCATGTGATGTATCCAGATTTTCTTTTCTTTTCTTTTTTTTTAAGATGGAGTTTTGCTCTTGTTGCCCAGGCTGGCGTGCAGTGGTGTGATCTTGACTCACCGCAACCTCTGCCTCCTGGGTTCAAGCGATTCTCCTGAATTCAAGGGATTACAGGCATGCGCCACCATGCCTGGATAATTTTTTATTTTTAGTAGAGATGGGGTTTCTCCATGTTGGTCAGGCTGGTCTTGAATTCCTGACCTCAGGTGATCTGCCTGCCTTAGTCTCCCAAAGTGCTGGGATTGCGGGCGTGAGCCACTGCACCCGGCTGATTTTCTTTAAATAGGGAAGTCTGCTAATATAGGTGCACAGTGCTTTATTTTACCCCAAAGTTGATTGACATGCACTTTTCCAGCCACACAGACTTTGACCAAGGGGCTCATTATGTTGTCCTGATAGCTGATCTTGAGCCATGAACTTTAGCCTGTTAGGGATAATTTCTCACAGAATTTCTCTGGGAAGAAGTTAAAGCATTTGCATTAGATTGGCTGATGAAAATTTTGTAGGATGTTGCTAATTTGAGACTTGCTGGGTTTGCCCTCTCTTCAGATAGGTGGGAACGCTTCTGGGTATGATTAACAGCCTAAATATACCGCATCAACACGCCTGCGGAGAAGCCAACCTTCCAGAGAGCTTGGGAAGGAACCCTAGCTTCTGTCTGGGGACTGCTTCTATTAGAGTCTTCATCGTACTTTGTTTACATTTAGTGCATCAAATTCTAGGCAAATAAAAGTATACAGCCTCCATAAATAGCTGTCACACAAACATACATTTGCTAAACTCTTCAGGGATTTGCATTTATATATGTAAGAAGAGCATCTACTATTTACCAATTACTTTTTAAAAATTTTTGTCAAACCACTTTACTAGCTATGCATCTTCTCGTGGGTGCATTATAACATTATCTGGCATGGAAAAGGAGTAAGCGAGCCCATTGCAAGGGGACTGAGTTACTGGTAATGATTGCTGTCATTTAATGAGCGTGTATGATGTGCTGAGCATGGCACTAAGAGCTTTACATTGATTGCATTTAGTTCTTAACAGCAGCTCTGAGGGGTAGTATCAACATCTCTCTTTTACAAATCAGGGAGCTGACGTTCAGAGAAGGTAAAGTAACCTTCCTGGAGTCACACAGTCCATCAGTGGCAGAGTCTAGGTCTGTTTGACTCCAAAGCCTGTGTGTTAACTGTTTGGTGAGAAGTGTCCTGGGAAGGTGAGGCAGGAGGATCCCTTGAGGCCAGGAGTTTGAGACCAGCCTGGACAACATAGTGAGACCCCATATCTGGGTGAAAAAAAAGAGAAATCTCTTGTAAAGCCCCTTTATAATAAGATCTCACTGTATGTGCCTTCAAAGACAGTTTTATTCAATTTGCTTAATATTTCCTAAACATTATCATATAAGTGTATATACCACCATGGTTGACATTTGCAGAATTAGGAATATAGCATCTGACAGTCATATAATATTCAATGTCCCTGACATGGAGGCACATGTTAAGTTCTGAGGACTTCATGTATATTGGCTCATGCAATTATTATAACAACGTTTGAGACAAGTCTGATTATCTCATTTAATCTCTCTGGGCCTCAGTTTCCTCATTTTACAGATGATTAAATAAGTTAAAGTCACATAGTGAGGAAATTGCAAAGCCTGGGTTCAAATAAACATGCAGGTGCCGGGGTCTGTGAACCAGATCATGTTGTTACTGCCTCTCAAAGATAAAATACTAGTATTAAGACAAAGAAAGGTATGCAAATAGCTGTAATTTAGAGTGAGGGGGGTTGTTGTGTTTCTACCTACAGTGAGTCCCCAGTTTCTCAAGTTTGCCACTCAGGAGTTAGCCATCTGTTGGCCGCAAACCCACTTTGAAGCCAGGTAGGTGCCAGATTCAGAAACTCTTGCATCTGTATGCTTGAATCCTTCCTCCCCTCCAGCCGATCTGCAGCGTGGGCAGCCATGCTGGGAAGCTACTGGCTCTACTCTAGGCACCGAGTTTTCTTAGAGACGTTAAGAGACTGGGTTGTAGAATATACTCTTGGGAAAAAGATTACACCTCTCTGAGCCACAATTTCTGTATCTAAAAAACAGAAATTGGGCCTGGCATGGTGGCTCACGCCTGTAGTCCCAGCACTTTGGGAGGCTGAGGCAGGCGAATCATGATGTCAGGAGTTCGAGACCAGCCTGGCCAATGGTGAAACCCCGTCTCTACTAAAAATACAAAAAATTAGCTGGGTGTAGTGGCGGGTGCCTGTAATCCCAGCTACTCGGGAGGCTGAGGCAGGAGAATTGCTTAAACCTGGGAGGCAGAAGTTGTAGTGAGCCAAGATTGCACCACTGCACTCCAGCCTGGGCAACAGAGTGAGACTCCACCTCAACAAAACCCCAAAAAGCAAACCGAAAAAACTCCCCAGAAATTGTAATTATAACTCCCCTATGGGCCTGTTGTGAGGTTTCAGGTTAATTCACGTAACGTAGCTGGCTTAATGTCTGACATATATTTGCTCAACAAATGACATTAATGTATTAGCGTTATTTATCTGTTTTAACTTAGGAGATGGTCTTGTTTTTTTCTTATTCCAGGTTAAAGCCACCGTCATAAGACCAATATTCTTTTTCTTTCATTAAAATTGTTAAAAAAAAAAAAAAACAAAAAAAACCAGGCACAGTGGTTCAGGCCTGTAATCTCAGCATTTTGGGAGGTTTAAGCAGAGATATTGTTTGAGCCCAGGAGTTTGAAACCAGCCCGGGCAATATGGTGAAACACTCATCTCTACAAAAAATAGCAAAAATTAGCTGGGCATGGTGGCTGGCACCTTTGGGAAGTTGCTAGTTGGGAAGTTGAGGTCAGAGGATTATTTGAGCTTGGGAGATCAAGATTGCAGTGAGCCATGATTGTGCTACTGCACTCTAGCCTGGGTGACAGAGTGAGACCTTGTCTCAAAATAAAATAAATTGTTAAAAATTATTATTACATGTGTGAGCCACCATGCCCATCCTATTCCTTTAATCCTGTGGATTTTAATTTCATGTATTTTGGGGCTCTGTTGTTAGGTACATATATGTTTATAGTTGTTAGTCCTGTCTTTTAGAGTGCTACATTGTAATCTATCAAATGTATACTGATTGGCACAGGCTGCAGAAATCAATAACCCTCATATTTCAGTGGCTTAACATAACATAAGAAGAAGTTTATTTTCTTCTTATGCCACATGTTCATTCCAGGTCTATGCTAATTAGAGTTACCCATGGGGTTAAGTGAATAGAGGCTTCAACTCCACAATTGCCAAGGCAGAGAAAGGTGATGGAGAGACTCCCATGCTGGTTCTTAAAGGCTTCCACTTGGATATGGCACGTGTCATTTCTGTTCATGATTCATTGCCCAGAATAAGTCACATGACCATGCCTTACACTAAAGGATGTGGGAAGTATTATTTCTCTTGAGAAACAAAACAGGAATTAGTGAGTAGCATTAGTGACTATGGATGTTCCATAATTTATTTAGCCATTTTCCTATTAAAGGTCATTTGAGATACTTGTAATTATTTTGTTATTACAAACAGTACTGCAACAAACAGCCTGGCATATGCTTCCTTGAAGACTGGCATTCTGCTGGGTTGTGTTCAAAGCTGATGGCACCTCCACTTACTCCTTAGAATGCTCCTCTTACCTATGATCCTATATTCAAAGCAGTTGACAGCTACAAAAAGATGCAGAAGTCCTGCAAAGCAACCTTATGCTTAGGGCCAGAGTAGAAATCTGGACTGTCTCTTCATTGTTAAGGGTCTGCGCAGTCTAGGGACTCTGGGACTTGTTGACTAACAAGCTACAGTTGAAGCACAGGAGTTGTTCCAAGGAGGGGCAAGAATATGCCTGCACTGAAGGACTAGAAAAGGTTTATTTCTTTATTTATTTTGAAATGAGGTTTTGCTCTGTGGCTGAGGCTGGAGTGCAGTGGCATGATCATGGCTCACGGCAGCCTTAAACTCCTGGGTTCAAGCAATCCTCTCACCTCAGCCTCCTGAGTAGCTGGGACTACCACAGTGTGCACCAACACACCCAGCTAATTTTTAAAAATTTATTCTTTGTAGAGACACAAGGGTATAGGGGGTAGGGGAGTATGTGTTGCCATGTTGCCCAGGATGGTCTTAAAGTCCTGGGCTCAAACAGTCCTCCCACCTTAGTCTCCCGAAGTGCTGGGATTATGGACGTAAGCTGCTATGCCTGCAGAAAAGGTTTAAAAAAGACAGTATTTGAAATGGGTATTGAAAGATAGGAGATAGTAGAGGAGAAGGAATAGGGCAGGGAAGTAGGTGACAGGGGCAAGGGAGTTCAGAGCTTGTTGCTGTAGTTTAGGGAAGTTGACTATCAAAACTGGGGCCATATTGTCACAAGCTTTGAATGCTTTGATGGGCAGTGGGAGCTAGTGTTTTTCAGCAGGAGAGTGGCAGATTACAGACATATTTTAGGATTTTGCACAAACACCATGTTGGGTTTAGGTTTGCAAACTGAAATGTCCAGAGGTGCCAGGGAAGCCACCATAATGAATGAAGCTGTGTCCCCCCAAATAAACATAGTCCCAACTGCCTGTTTGCTAGGTCAAGGAGGTCAGGTCAGTTCTAAGCCTCCTCTTTCAATCAGAAATACATTTCTGTTGCAGCTTTCATGATCTGAGTCTGAGAAAATAAGGAGTGGGAGGTGGGGAGGTAGGGATGGGATGAACTGGGAAGTGGAGACAGCCACTACTGAGTTCCAGCTGAGATTTCCGTGCGGAAATATGGGCTCAGCATGGCTGGATCTTCTGCTTGTTTTTCAAGAGAAGCTGGCCATTAAGGTTTTGTTATCTCTCCTAATTTTCAAAGTCTAGTAACTAAAGCAAAATCTGAAGGACTCTTTTAGGGGCTGGATCTGGGCTGTGAGTTGCCCATTTTCATCCTTGGGTGCTGGGGAGAGAATGGAGCATGGCAACGCCATGTAGAGTAAGGCTTCAGAGTACTGACTGCATTGTAATATATCTACAGGTAAAATATCCATTTGTGGGTGTATGCATTATGTTGACTGGGGTTTCTTCAACTTGAGATATGTTTCTTTTATAAAGGGAAAAGACTTATTTTATTCACTTATTTTTAGAGACAGGTCTTGCTGACATCCAGGCTGTAATGCAGTGATGTGATCACTGTAGCCTCAAACTCTAGGATTCAAGTGATCTTCCCACTTCATCTTCCTGAGTAGCTAGGACTACAGGCATGCACCACCACACCCAACTAATTTAAAAAATTTATTTAGAGATGAGGTTTCCCTCTGTTGCCCAGGCTGGTCTTAAACTCTTGGCCTCAATGGATCGTCCTGCGTCAGCATTCCAAAGTACTAGGATTACAGGCATGAGCCACTGTGCTCAGCCTGGAAAAGACTTTTAGATATATTGTATAGTGTTAATTTTATTATAATGTTACTTAAATATACACCAGTGCAAGACTGGTTCTTAACCAGGGTCAATTTTTCCCCCTCCCAGGGGACATTTGGCAATGTCTGAAGACATTTTTCATTGCCGTAACTTTGGGGAGGATGGTGTGCTACTAGCATCTCGTGGGTAAAGGCCAGGGATACTGATCAGTATCCTACAATGCACTGAATGGCCCACTACAGCAAAGGATTATTCAGCTCTAAACATCATTAGGGCCCATGGTTTGAAAACCCATGTACAAACATAGCTGTAAATGTCTTATGTTTATAAATATCAAACAATTATGCAGACAAAACAAATTTGCAGACATTAAATATGATCTATTTTGCAAAACCAGTACATTCTAGTGGATGACATCAGTGATGCAAATGATATTTTGGTGAAAATAAATGATGCATTGAAACTTGAATGGGGCTGCATCTACTCTTGTGCATGTTATTTTGTCTTTAGTGAGCCTCAGGTATGCGTCTTTGGTGGCTTAGTTATCCTGTAGTATGAGGAATAAAGAGTGGTGGGACTGACTTCATTGGCCTTCACTATGAGGGACCCATTATAGAACCAAGTATTAAATGTGCCTTGGTTCTACTCTGATTAGGCAGTGATTATTAAATCAGTGCAACTTGGCACCAAAAGAATCATAAACTATAACCATTGAAATTACCGAGCAGTATTGCTTTATAAAGTGGGCATCTAGATGATCCAGCAGGTACATATACTGTGTTCCATTTAAAAAATTACCTGTGAAATAAAAACTCAAAATTTGGCCAGGCGTGGTGGCTCATGCCTATAATCCCAGCACTTTGGGAGGCCAAGGCGGGTGGATCACCTGAGGATGGGAGTTTGAGACCAGCCCGCCCAACATGGTAAAACCCCATCTCTACTAAAAATACAAAAACTAGCTCAGTGTGGTGGTGCCTGCCTGTGGTCCTAGCTACTTGGGAGGCTGAGGTAGGAGAATCACTTGAACCCGTGAGATGGAGGTTGCAGTGAACTGAGATTGCGCCACTATACTCCAGCCTGGGTGACAGAGACTCTCTCTCAAAAAAAAAAAAAAAAAGAAAAACTCAAAATTTAAAAAGTCTCAGAGAACTTTTAGACCCCCAATAATTCATCTGCAGCCCCTCAGAGTTTCATGTGTCCTAGTTTGAGGAGCATGAATGACGATATCAGAATGCATTGGATTAGGAAAAAAGCAAGAAATGGGAAGCAGAATGATTTGCTAGTTTTTTAGTTGGAAAAATGAAAAATTTTCTGCTTGAGGGTAGAGAAGGTTTTGTAAATTCTGGGTGTGGGGAGCTGGTGGTAGGGTGCCTTAGGTGTAGCTGGGACTACAGGCATGCACCACCATGCCCACTAACTTTTAACATCTTTTAAAATGTTAGTGAGAGGTCTTTAAATGTTCTTCAGGTGTTGGAGAAGGCTTCAAGGGGGAGGTGATATTTGAATCAGGTTTTGAAAGTAGTGATATTTTAAGAATATATCTCGAGCCAAAGTTTTTAAACTTGTCAGCATGCATGGAGGATATGGAGATATGACTGTTTGCCTGGGATTTGTATCTGTGATCAGCCTGATGGCTGGGGCCCCATCTGTGTTGTCACTATTTCCCCACTGCATGGCTCAAATGAGTATTCAATTAAATACCAGTTAAAGGGAAAGAATAGACTGTCATCCCAGCTGGAAGCTGTCTGCCCCAATGTCTTCTTAATTGCAATAGACTGAATGTTTGTCTCTTCCCAAAATTTACATATGGAAATTCTAACCCTTAATGTGATGGCAGTAGGAGGTGGACCTTTGGAAGGTGATTAGGTTATGAGGGTGGAGCTCTCATGAGAGGGATTTGTGCCCTTTCATCAAAGGGCCCCCAAAGAGCTTACTTACCCTCTTCAGCCATGTCAGCATCTAAGAAGATGACTGCACCCCAAAAGAGCACCCTCACCAGGTCTCTGATCTCCTCAGAGATCAGAGTCTCCTCAAATCTGCTGGCCCCTGAGTCTCAGACTTCTGGTCTGCAGAACTGTGAGAAATAAATTTCTGTTGTTTATAAACCATCCAGCCTATGGTAGTTTGTTATAAAAGCCCGAACTAAGATAGTAACTATATTGGGGCTTATCAGATCTTGAATATTCATTTGGGGTAAGAAAAAAACTTATTGCAGACACAGACTGTTGCTGGTACAGCTTTAGGTGACCTTGTACCGCTGCTGACATTTGGCGTTGCTGACCTTCATTGCATAGCTGAGATCCTAAGTACCTGAGTGTGTCCTTTCTTGGCTGCTTTTCTTTGAGATGCTCTGCTGCTTACAGCCTTTCATAGTTTCAGATCCTTCGGCTCACACCGTATTCAGCCTCATTTCACACTATATGTAGCTTATGCACACAAAAAGTTATTGGCTGGGTGCAGTGGCTCATGCCTGTAATCTCAACACTTTGGGAGGCCAATGTGGGCAGATTGCTTGAGGCCAGGAGTTCAAGACCAGCCTGGGCAACATAGTAAGACCCCCGTCTCTACAAAAAATTTAAAAATTAGCCAGGTGTGGTGGCACATGCCTGTAGTCCCAGCTACTTCAGAAGCTGAGGTGGGAGGATGGCTTGAGCCCGGGGGTTTGAGGCTTCAGTGAGTTATGATTATAGCACTATACTCCAGCCTAGGTGACAGAATGAAACCCTGTCTCTTAAAAAAAAATTACTGATTATGACAGATAAAACCAGTTGAGTATTTCCCAAATGCTAAGTGCCATGCTGAAGTGCTTTGCATAGATGACTTTTTTTTATTGTTTGACTTTTTTTTCTTTTGAGATAGAGTTTCACTCTGTTGCCCAAGCTGGAGTACAGTGGCATGATCTCGGCTCACTGCAACCTCTTCCTTCCGGGTTCAGGTGATTCTTGTGCCTCAGCCTCCCAAGTTGCTGGGATTACAGGTGTGTACCACCACACCCAGCTAATTTTTGTATTTTTAGAAGAGATGGGGTTTTACCATGTTGGCCAGGCTGGTCTCGAACTCCTGGCCTCAAGCAGTCCGCCCACCTTGGCCCCCTCCAAAGTGCTGGGATTACAGGTATGAGCCACCATGCCCAGCCATAGATGAGTTCTTTGGTCTTCCTAATAACAGTGTACACCCAGAATATTATTCTTCCCAGTTTTCAGACGGGAAATTGGATACACAGAGGGGTAGGTGTACTGTTTCCATAATACACAGCCAGTAAGTGGCAGGACCCCTGGGAACCCTTCTGGAGCCAGCTACCCCACTGAGAGCAAAGGGAAGGACAGAGAAGAGTCATGGGAGAGGCTGGTGTGAAGGATGCTGGATTCAGTGTGGGCAGATGATGAAACGTGCTGCAGAGTCATTCGGCAGGTCCTGAGATGCAGGGTGGACAACTTGGGGCAGAGGTATGTGTGTTAATTTCTTAGGGCCGCTGTACTAAACTGGGTGGCTTAATACAACTGAAATTGATTCTCTTATAGTTCCAGAGGCCACAAGTCCCAAATCAAGATGCCAGCAGGGCCATGCTTCCTCTAAAGCCTGTAGGGGAGACCCTTCCTTGCCCCTTCCAGCTTCTGGGGGCTCCCCACGTTCCTTGGCTTGTGGCTGCTTCACTTCAGTCTCTGCCTCTGTCCTCACACGACTTTCTTTTCTCTGTGTCTCCTATTTCTGTCTCTTACAAGGATGCCGTCACTGGATTTAGGGCTCACCCTTTTGAGTATGATCTCGTCATTCTTACCTTACGACATCTACAAGAGATCCTGTTTTTCAAATAAAGTCACGTTCTGAGTTTCTAGGTGAACATAAATTTGGGGAAGATGGTATTCAAGCCACTACGGTAGGATGGACAGGGGGAGAGGTGAGATATGTGGAAAAGTAGGGGACAGTTAAGTCCAGGGGCCATTACAGTTCCATGGTGCTTGGCAGTGATGACAGCTTCCTTGGAGTGGGGACTTCTTACGTTTCCCTTAACACACTGACACGTGAACAGCTCGCAACAGCCTAAAGAAACTAGGTCCCTGAGTCCTGGTCTAGAAACTCACTCTGCAAATCCCAGGACATTTCTCCTCTTGGATCATGTGGGGGGCAGTGGAGCTCTCTTCTTCTGAAGCCAACTCAGGAATGGACAGGATACACCATGCCACTGGTTTTCCAGTCAAAGATGTCACGGTTTCCCTGTACCCACCTTCCTGCTCCCTGCCCCAGGTAGGGCATCTCACCTCTGGGCCTGCTGGGGACTAATATCAAAAGGTTAATTTGGAACAAACTGTTTTCAGAACTGGCTGGAAACAGTGTCTGCCCTGAGGGGACTGGCTGCCAATGACTTTTTTCTTTTTTAACTAGGTAAGCTTCCCGAGTTGGCATTTCACTATCTTTATGGGTCCCTACTTGGCATCTTCCTAAAATACAACGTCGGAGGAGCCGTGATCAGAGAACGCTGTCTTCTCTGAAGTGTTAAGATCAAATCACTCTTCTTTTTAATTTATGTTTTCCTTTTTTATATTTTTAAATCCAACTCCTTGTCGAACATTTGGACGGGAGGTAAAAGTGTTACAAAGCACAAAACAGAGTCCCATAATCCCACTACCCCAAGGCATTCGCTGAAACATTTTTGGTATGTTTCCCCCTTATGTATTGAGGACATCTGCCTGGAACACTTTGCATCTTACTTTTTATGCTAAACCTCACAAAATTATTTGTAGATGTAATTTTTCTTTGTTTTCAGAACTCTCAGACAACTTTAGAATTCCTGTGAACAAACAGAATTACGGTTTTACATAAGGGCATATGAATTACAACATGATTCTTTACTGGCAAAGGTTTGCTGTACATTTCTATAGTTTCAAATGGTCTTAAGGTCACAGGTACATTCTTTGTGTCTCCCAGGAGAATATAACATACCATTATTTGAATCATATAATTCTACTTTAGCAAGGAAACCAAGATACAGCATTCAGCAGGGTCAGAGATCCAAGTAGCTGAATACCAGTGAAGCAGCTTTTCCCATTGAACTTGGTTGCTACCAGTCACTACTTAATTTGGTCCTGGGAGAACTTAATTTTCATACTTAGTACATAATGGCTCTGAAAAATCCAGGTCTTTTGTTTATGACAACACCTCTTAGAGGTTGAGAGAGCCTTACGCCACTTTCATTCTTTGAGTTTCCTGGTATATTGGAAATAAAAAAAATTTTTTTTTAAATGCCAAACCATAATTATGCAAGTTGGTGATATGTTTTCAGTGTTTTCACTTAAGAGATCAGCATGTTTAACACTCACGTTAGTGACTGATGATTCACGTCCTTTGAGATAGCATCAGACGTCTAAATTTGAGGTCGTTTCTGGATTTGAGGCCCAGGACAAGTGGTTCTCCTGACCCAAAGAAGCGTAAGCCTTGCCTTCTTGCTAAGCAATATGTTGGAGTGTTTAAAATGCTCTTTATATATGTTACTTAGTGGTTGAGGGTAGCGATTGAGAGTTTGTAGCGACTGAGAGTTTGTGATCCTCATGAATTGTGGTGTTGGTCAACACTGTCATTTATTCAGCAAGTATATTGAATGTCTGCCATAAAAAAGATGGGAAGAGATATGGTTCTTGCCCTCAAGGAGTTAACTGTCTGGTGAGGACATGGGCTTCCAGAGGAAAAACAAAGTAGGGCAAGAAGTCCTTGATAGAGATATGTCCAAGTACTATCAGAGCAGAGGAGGAAGGTTTCGTTTGCAGAATGTATTAGTCAGCTATTGCTGCAGTAACAAATAATCCCCAACTTCAGTGATTTATGGCAACGAATTCTTTATTTCTTGCTCATTAGTCTGTGGGTCACTGAAACAGCTCTGTGGTAAATTGCAGACTGGGTTCAAGTCTGCTCTGTAGGATGATCATTCTGGATCCAGGATGAAGGAACAGCAGCTCCCTGAACATCATTTTCTCATGACAGGTGACAGGAATGCAAGAAGCCAAACCAAACGAAGTATTTGGCTCAGATGTGGCAAACATCATGTCATCTGATATTCCATTGGCCAAAGCAAGTCACACGACCAAGCCCACCATCAGTGAAGTAGGCAGGATTATTCTCCTGTTGTGTGTGTGTGTGTGTGTGTGTGTGTGTGAGAGTGTGTGAGAGAGAGAGACAGAGACAGAGAGAGAGACAGAATGTGTGCAAGGGAGAGAGGGAGAGAGAATATTTGCAGAACAGTAAAACAATCTAGCATAGGTAAGGTTTAACAGAAGACATGATCTTTGAATTGGGTTTTAAAGGATGCATAGAAGTTCATCAGGCAGGACTTCTGTATGGAAGTTTAGAAATGTATGGTATCTTAAAGGTAGGTAGTGAGTGCTGCGACCTACAATCTTGCTCTAGTTGGTCTAGTAGTGAATTTCACATGGACCAAGGTGGGAGGCACCGAACTGTAGTCTTTGTGAGTGACAGCTTTCTCTTGACTTGTGACAAAAGAACAGAGGTGAGCACACATGCCCTCTTCTTACGACTGCACTGTGGTATGCCACATGCTAGATTCATGCCTGCCTTCTAAACGGACATTCAAACAAAGAGTTTCCAAAGCGGCACACGCCAGCACTCTCTGAGGATCCCATGATGCTGTATAATAATGCACTGTAACAAGAGGGTTCAGGAGAGTGCCTGGCCCTGCTGTGTTACTCCAAGCATTTTCTCTAGTTGTCTCCAGAGGATCTTGTGAAATCTTGAAGCTTTCCTAAAGCAAAGTAAGTTTAATTGTGGTAACATAAAAAATAGTGCCAAGACTTGGGGCTCTTTGAGGGCAGGGACACTTTATTTCAGCTCTGATTTCCTGATCCTTATACAGCAGCAGGTAAAAAGCAAGACTCTTGATTGCCAGCATTGACTATTTTCTGTGTCAGGTACTGTGCTGAGCACTTTTCATACCTAATCGGAACCTCACAACCAGTCTATGAGGCGAGCGCTTTTATTACAAGTGAGGAAATGAGCACTCTCTCTGGGTTAACAGGGAGAAGGTTAGCAAGCATTGGGAAGTTATTAAGGATCTAATGGCTCGAAACTCAGACTTTCTTGGTATACTTTCTTTTTCTTCTTCTTTGAGACAGGGTCTCACTCTGTCACCTAGCCTGGAGTGTCACCCAGCCTGGAGTGTGATCATAGCTTACGGCACCCTCAAACTCCCAGGCTAAAGTGATCTTCCTGCCTCAACCTCCAGAGTAGCTGGGACTGGAGGCAAGCACCACCATGCCTGGCTAATTTATTTTTATTTTTTTGCAGAGACAAGGTCTACCTAGGTTGCCTAGGTTGGTTTCGAACTCCTGGCCTCAAATGATCCTCCTGCTTCAACTTCCCAAAGTGCTGGAATTACAGGGGTGAGCTACCACGTTTCTGTGTCTTGGGATAATCTTTTTTTTTTTTTTCTTTTGAGACGAAGTCTTGCTCTGTCACCTAGGCTGCAGTGCAGTGGCATGATCTCGACTCACTGAAGCCTCTACCTCCTGGGTTTAAGCAACCCTCCTGCCTTAGCCACCTGAGTAACTGGGACTACAGGCATGCACCACCATGCCCAGCTAACTTGTATTTTTAGTAGAGACACGGTTTCACCTTGTTGGCCAGACTGGTCTCGAACTCCTGACCTCAAGTGATCCTCTCGCCTTGGCCTCCCAAAGTGCTGGGATTACAGGTGCGATTTTGTTTTGTTTTGTTTTGTTTTTTTTGAGACAAACTCTTGCTTTGTCACTTAGGCTGCAGTGCAGTGGCATGATCTTGACTCTCTGCAGCCTCCATCTCCTGGTTCAAATTTTATTCAGACGGAAGAGCCCCCTTTACAAGTGAAATCTTACTGAAGACCCTTACATGTAAAGTAGGTAAAAGTAAAGTAATTGGGTAGAAGCAGTTGAAGGTGTTGGAACGCTGCCTGCTGGATTCCAGCACAGGACCCTGAAGTTTGAAAACCACTGGTATAAGGACATGCATATTGGTCTTGGGAATCAAAACTAAGTTTGAGTCTTGGTGCGGGCACTAACTTGCTTCTTAGCTACGTCTATTCACTCCACCCCTCTATATCTTAATTTATTCACCTGCAAAATTGAGTTGGACTAGAGGTCTTTAAAAGCTCACTTTCGGTTTCAATACTCAATATAGTGATACAGAATAAATTAAATACTGAAATTGAATAGGACATTTCATTGCCCGACTACCTCATTGCCTTAATAACTCAAGAGAATATCCTGTGACTTACTGTGGAAACTTAAGTGTGGCATATTTGAAGTATTAGGTTGGTGCAAAGGTAATTGCAGTTTTTGCCATCAAAGACATCCAAGGCAAAAACCGCAATTGCTTTTGCACCAACTGAATACTTTTCTTTGTGTTCCATTAGAATGTTTGCGTGTTTCTTGCCGTTGAATGACTCCACATGCAATGCACTCTCATTCTTGTAAGAGTGACAGCATGCTGAACTGTCTTTGGCCTTAAAATCCTGTGGATTCTCTGTTCAGATCCCAAAGATTCACTTTCCGTATTTGTGTCACAGAGGTATGTAAAGATCTAAGCTGTGGACATTCTCCAGATAGTAGAAATGGAGGCTTTTGTGAATTGTGCTTTGGTTGAGTTCTACTCCTATGGCTGGTTGTTTAGGAATATTTTATTTTGATGAGGTTCCTTAAAGGTGAAGGTGGGAGGTGTGCTTATGCATTTGTTCAGATTTCTCTCAAAGCAGAGCCTTGTTCATACACATCCCAGTGGATTCTACAGTGTAATCAAGAAGAAAGCCAAACTCGGTCAATAATTAGCCTTAACGAAAAGGCCGAAACAAAGCCAAAGTTAGAGTTTTAAAATTATTTTTTCTTGAGTTTTTCAGCAATATATGTAAATGGATATATGAGATATGTGATAAGTTCATTTACATATGTTCTCTGTTTAGCTTTTCCATATATAAATCATTTTCACTTCAACATGAGATATGAATTAAAGATATTGATGCCATATTGTATATTGATTACTGTCAATCACCTTCTTGCAAATATCCACCCCAAATGTTTCCTTTTCTTATTTACATTCTTCCTTCTTGGAAACTATCCCTTTGTTTTACCAACCTGAATCTTCCAGTACCTTCCAGCTCTCAGTAGAAACTTCTAGTTGTTTTTTTTCTCTCTAGAAGACAAGCAGTGTGAGTATTTTGAATACCTTTTCAGTAAATTAACAGCTCTCAAAGAGGGGCAGTGAAAAGATGATTATGAAGCTCATGTTATATAGCTTTATAGAAAGAAAAAAACTAAAAAAATTTGACGTGGTTACAGTTCCCTCTTCAGATATTTCTGAAGAGCTAGCACATTAATTTCTCTTCATTTGCATTTCATGACTAAATAGTATAAGGTTAACTCACTTTAGCCTTGTACTCTTACAGGTGGTTGGTTTCCTTACAGATTTTTCCATTCACATTTTCTGATATTCTCTCTCTGTGTGTGTTCTGTGCTCTCTTAATCTCTAAACAGGTCAGGGCGGGAGAGCAGTTTCCACTGTGGCTGACGTCAATCCAGCCCCATAGATTAGTTAGCGGATGGTGTTGGGACAGGGGTGCAGCTGTTGTGCCTTCACCTAGAGACCAGATCTCACCTGAGATACCTGCTGAGCGTCGTCTTGAGCACGCAGACTCAATACACCTGGATTCACAGGCCGGCAGACTCATTTCCTTGAGCTTTATAAATCCTGGCTGAAAGAAAGCGCACCTGTTTCATCTCTGCAGCATCAGCATGTCAGGACGCCCCCATCCAGAGCGAAGGCAGTTTGCTGCAATGGCTCATCTAGACATTGGGTCAGAAAGAACCACGTGTGAATCTTGGTGCTCTCACTTATGGTGCTCTGTAAGTGAGTAACTTAACCTCCATGAGCTTCAGTTTCCCCATCTAGCCAAAGGGGATAATCAAAGCACCTCCCTCATAGAATTGTTGAAGGGCATTGGTTCCCAAGGAGGGGTTCCCGACCAGCAGCAGCAGAAGCATCACCCAGACACTTGTTAGAGATATAGATTTTCGGATTTTTGGGGACAGGGTCTCCCTCTGTCACTCACGCTGGAGTGCAGTGGTGAGATCATGGCTCACTGAAGCCTCCACCTCCCTGGGTTCAAGCGATACTCCTGCCTCCGCCTCCTGAGTAGCTAGGACTACAGGTGTATGCCACCATGCCTGGCTAATTTTATTTACTTTTGGTAGAGATGGGGGGCCTCACTATGTTGCCCTGGCCTCAAGTGATCCTCTCACCTTCACCTCCCAAAGTGCTAGGATTACAGGCATGAGCCACCATGCCTGGCCAGTGTATTTTAACAAGACCTCCAGGGGATTTGATGCTCACTGAACATGAGAACTGCTGCTGTAAGGAATCAACAAGACAATCCTGAGCACATCAAAAGCTTGTACCTCCCTAGAGTAGAAACTCTGTGAAGTCAAGCTTTCTTTTTTATTTATTTATTTTTTTGAGAAGAAGTTTTGCTCTTGGAGCTTAGCCTGGAGTGCAATGACATGATCTTGGCTAACTGCAACCTCTGCCTCCTAGGTTCAAGCGATTCTCCTGCCTCAGCCTCCCAAGTAGCTGGAACTGCAGGCATGTGCCACATGCCCAGCTAGTTTTTGTATCTTTAGAGACAGGGTTTCACCATGTTGGCCAGGCTGGTCTCGAACTCCTGATCTCAGGTGATCAAGGCAAGCAGTTTTGTTTTTTTTTTTTTTTGTTTTTGAGACAGAGTTTTGCTCTTGTCACCCAGGCTGGAGTGTAATGGTGCAGTCTTGGCTCACTGCAACCTCCGCCTCCCGGGTTCAAGCGATTCTCCTGCCTCAGCCTCCCAAGCAGCTGGAATACAGGCACCTGCCACCAAGCCCAGCTAATTGTTTTTGGTATTTTTAGTAGAGATGGGGTTTCGCCCATGTCAGCCAGGCTGGTCTCGAACTCCTGACCTCAGGTGATCTGCCTGCCTCGGCCTCCCAAAGTGCTAGGATTACAGGCATGAGCCACTGTGCCCAGCCAGATTACACATTTTAAATAAGTAGCAGTTACTGATTTTCAATTAACAGCAGTGGTTTTGGCAAAGGTCAGAAGGATGGTGTGCAGGTAATAAGTTTTGGAAACACCAAGATCATCTTCTTGGGGAGTAAACACAGTGGGGTTTGAGTTTGGGATCTGCCACTTATCAGCTCTGTGACCTTGGCTAAGTCATTCAGCATGCTTAAAGCCACTATGTTCTCACCCATAAAATGGGAATAATAATATTTCTTCTCTCCCAGGGTGATGGGGAGAAATTGAGCAAGGAAAAGTATATAAAACACTTAGTAGGATACCAGCACGTAGTGGGTGTCTCATATATGGAAAGTACTGTGATTTTTATTTAGTGTGGAAGAGGGGTTGTAAGGCCACTGAAATCCATTTTCTAGTTTCTTAAAGACACTCTGCATTTAAACAAGTGTTGATGTGGAAAATGTTAATACGAATGGCAGAG
The DNA here is from genome assembly GCA_004027715.1 of Plecturocebus donacophilus. Lineage (NCBI taxonomy): Eukaryota > Metazoa > Chordata > Mammalia > Primates > Pitheciidae > Plecturocebus > Plecturocebus donacophilus. The sequence continues at coordinate 37,281 of PVKP010011746.1, read as the reverse complement.
GCTGCACTTTTGAATTCTCCTGTAACGTCCATCTCCACCCGGTTAGCCGAGAACTGGTGAAACTCTATACCAGACACTTCCAGTGACATCTTCTGCGAACTGAGTTCAAGTTCTCTGAACTTCATTCATAGAAGTACAATTTCATTCAATGAGGTTTAGATACTGACTATATCAGAAGCACCTCCAGGTATGGAGGAGATCCCTGTGAGGCTGGTCTCCCGGATATGAACCCCTGAGGGTCTGATTAAGGGGCCTGATGATCACAGCTCTTGCTTCTTTGTATAACATCAGGGCAGACATATTTCTTGTTCATCCACCTGACCCGTGATGTTTTCTCTTTCTGGGACTACTGTGTGAACCATTTTTAAAAATTTTGGTTTCTTTCTTTCTTTTTTATTTTTTTTAGAGACAAGATATCACGGAATCTTTTTTGACCAAGCCATTCAAAGATTGATTGATTGATCGATTGATTTTTGAGATGGGGTCTGGCTCTGTCAGCCAGGCTGGAGTACAGTGGCACGATCATAGCTCACTGCAGCCTTGAACTCCTGGCCTTAAGCAGTCTTCCCACCCCAGCCTCCCAAGTAACTGGGAGTACACACATGCTCCGTCACACCCAACTAATTTTTTTTTATAGAAATGGAGTTTCCTTCTGTTTCCCAGGTTGGCCTCAAACTCCTGCCCTCAAGCAATCTTCTTGCTTCAGTCTCCTAAAGTGCTGGGATTACAAGTGTGAGCCATAGTGCCCAGCCTCAAAGTCTTATTTTTTAAATGTACATATTTCAAAAAATATTTTGCTTCTTTAAATAGGTAAGATTATGTAAAACATTGTTCTGGTCACCATCAGTGATATGGATTGCATGCATTCTCCTGCAGTGATATGGAAGGGGTTTGACTGGGATATTTGAGCTGTTTGCCCTTAGGTAGGATTGCCAGATAAAATATAGGAAGCCCAGTAAAATTTGAAATTCTTTCTGTTTTTATTTTTATTTTTGAGATGGAGTCTTGCTCTGTTGCCCAGGCTAGAGTGCAGTGGCACAATCTTGGCTCACTGCAACCTCTGCCTCCCGGGTTCAAGCAGTTCTCTTGCCTCAGCCTCCCGAGTAGCTGGGACTACAGGTACGTGCCACCATGCCTGGCTAACTTTTTGTACTTTTAGTAGAGACGGGGGTTTCACTGTATTAGCCAGGATGGTCTTGATCTCCTGACCTTGTGATCCGCCTGCATCAACCTCCCAAAGTGCTGCGATTACAGGCATGAGCCACTGCGCCTGACCAAAATTTGAATTTCAAATACAGTGAACACTTAAATAAAACATAAATATATCCCATGCAATATTTGGGATATACTTACACTAAAAAGTATTTGTTTATTCAAAAATCTAATTTAAGTGATCCACTGCCTCAGCCTTCCAAAATCCTGGGATTACAGGCATGAACCACCACGCCCCACCACCTGGTAATTCTCATTTAGCAAGCATAAACATATGACATTGCAACAAGAATTTTCAAATTTTCAAACTGAGTTTGAAATCACATTCATTTACTTAGAAATTGTTTGTCCATTCAGGATTCATGAAGATGGAAGTCCTTGACTGGTGAATATATGTTAGCTAAGAGAAAGGTAGTTTTGACAGTTTCTCCTGGAGCTAAGAAGTCATATTCGATCATGAGGCCAAAGGAAAAATATGTGCCCCTCTGTACACTTATTAAAATATCCTCCCATATTCTGAGCAGAGTGGAAAAGGTAATAAAACTCTACAATTAAAAAAGACTATATATAAAGTCCTGTTTTGTGTAACCTGTTTGCACGCCGCAGTGAACCCTCGTAAACCCACCAGTGGCATAGGTGATGGCCTCACAGGTCTGTGAATAACTGGCGGGTTGGAAATGACAGTTCTTATTGCACAGTAAATGCAAGGTCTTAAAACAACCAACTAACCACACCCCCGCCTTAAAAAAAAATGGAATATTTTGTCATAATATTTTTTTCATTTTAACTTTTAAAAGTATTTCCATTAAGGCTGGGTGCAGTGGCTTATGTCTGTAATTGCAGCACTTTGGGAGGCCTAGGCCAGCTGATTGCCTGAAGTCAGGAGTTTGAGACCAGCCTGAGCAATATGGTGAAATCTCATCTTTACTACAATACAAAGAATTAGTTGGGCGTGGTGGCGGGTGTCAGTAGTCCCAGCTACTCGGGAGGCTGAGGCGTGAGAATTGCTTGAACCTAGGAGGCAGAGGTTGCAGTGAGCCGAGATTGTGCCTCTGCACTCCAGCCTGAGTGACAGAGCGAGACTCTGTCTCAAAAAGAAAAAAAAGTATTGCATTAAAATACTGCATAGTTTATTTGTATGTTGGTCTATATTTATTATTGTATCATATGTTTATTGCCTATTATTTATTTGTCATATTCCTGAAGTTTTTTGGCACCCCTCCCATTTTGCACCAAAGGCGAGTGCCTCACTCGCGTCACCCAGCCCTGGTTCCTCTCCTTCCATGACGCATTGTGCACTGTTTCATTCATGAGCGTTTGTTACGACGCTAATCTCCTCTTCCCCAATGTCAAGCTGACTTTTTTTGGAAGAGCGCTTGATGCTGAAATTATTATGCCACAAGGTTCTCTGCTGGGAAAGATGAAACCGTGTTTTGGTCTTAATGATTTGATGTCTCGCCATGCCGTTCTGAGGATTTTGAAGAGAAAAGGCATCTTTGCCAAAACCACTGCTTGCTTTGGAGGCATGTGAATTGACTATGTTCAATCAAAGATCCATGCAATCCAGAACTTATCTGCCTTACACATCATGCTTGCTCTTCACAGCTAATAGTATAGAGGCACTAGCTTCCATAGGGAGTGTGTGACTCAACACATTGTCATGTTGGGTGCATTCTTAAATATGGGATTTGGTCATGATGCAGGTGTGCTTAAGAAAGATAGTAAAAAGCAGTGGGTTACAAGTTGTAAGTTGGGTTGCCTGTCTGGAATATCTTGGAAACCCAATTAATAATCATTAACTTGTTATGCCTACTGTAAGGATGAAACGTGTATATACAGTCTCTAGCATTGTGTGTGGCACACAGTCCATTTTCAATACATAGTAGTCAACACTATTGTTAATTTTATGTCTGTTTTCCTGTTTTATTCTCCCTTCCCTGGAGGCATCCATCTAATGTTCTTTGAGGACCCACTGTGTGCTAAAGACTGACCATAGCACCTTTTTAGCTGCTGTCAAGACTTCTTTCTTACAGGGTCTGCTCCTGATGGATATGCCTTGCTAGCATTTTTTTTTTAAGGTGAGGTTTCACCCTGATGGCCAGGCTGGTCTTGAACTCCTGACCTCAGGTGATCCACCCACCTTGGCCTCCCAAAGTGCTAGGATTACAGGCGTGAGCCACTGTGCCTGGCCTTCTTGCTAGTATTTTGATTCTTTTTAGCTGAGTTCTAGAAAAATATACACCTGAATTTGTGTTCTGAGTAATAGTCAATAGCCTCTTTGTTGGGTACTGAGTAATAGTCAATGAGTCTCTGAATAAGTAGTCGAGGGCCTCTGTATTCATTTTCTATTGCTGGATACAAATGATCACAAACATGGTGGCTTAAAACAACACACGCTTATTATCTCACAGTTTGCATGGATCAGACATCCAGGCATGGCTGAGTTGGGTCCTTTGCTCAGTGTCTCACAAGGAGACAAAGTGTTGGCTGGGCTGCATTCTCATCTGAAGGCTGTGCTTCTAAGGTCATTTGAATTGTTGGCAGATTTCATGTCCTTGCAGCTTTCTGAGGGCCCCAGCTTCTTACGACTGCTGGGTGGAGACCAGCCTCATGTCCTAGACATCTTCTCGAGTTGCCCGTTGCTGTGCGGCTCTCTTCATGTTCACAACACGGCTGTTTGCTTCTTCAACGCCAGCAGGAAAATCTTTCTCTCCAATGTGTTAAAACAGAGTTTTAGATAATGAGTTATAATTATGAGAGTGATAGCCCATCTCCTTTGCCGTATTCTATTGGCTAAAAGCAAGTCACGTGTTCCGTCACACTCGGGGAGGGGCTGTACAAGGACAGAGTACCAGGGGCAGCGTTTGAGATCATGGGACCATCTTGGACTTCTGCCTACCGCAGCCTCCTTGAAGAAGACACCTAGATGTTGGGTGTATGGGCTTTGGGAAAACTATTTAACTCCTTCTTTTAAAAAATGCTTTATTCATTTTTTAGTTTTCTAATTTTATTTTATTTTATTTTTGAGATGGAGCCTCACTCTGTCACCCAGGCTGGTATGCAGTGGCGCAGGCTCGGCTCACTGCAACCTCTGCCTCCTGGATTCAATCGATTCTCCTGCCTCAGCCTCTCTAACAGCCGGGATTACAGGTGCGCACTACCCTGCCTGGCTAATTTTTGTATTTTTGATAGAGACGGGGTTTTGACAAGTTGGCAGGCTGGTCTCGAATGCCTGATTATATGATCCGCGTGCCTCGGCCTCCCAAAGTGCTGGGATTACAGGCGTGAGGCACCGCGCCTGGCCAATTTCTTTTGCCCAGGTTGGAGTGCAGTGGCATCATCGTAGCTCACTGTGGCCTTGAACTCCTGGGCTCAAGCAATCCTCCCATCTCAGCGTCCTGAATAGCTGGGACTACAGGTGTGCGCCACCATGCCTGGCTAATTTTTTTCATTTTTGTAGAGACAAGATCTTGTTATATTGCCCAGGCTGGTCTTAAATTCAGGCCTCAAATGATCGTCCAGTCTTAGCCTTCCAAAGAGTAGGATTACAGACATGAGCCACCATGTCCAACCCTGTTTAACTTCTCATAGACTTCAATCTACAGTTTATTTCACAGTTCTATCCCGAACTGGGTGGGGGGAGTTGCTGGAAGTTTGACTTTGGAATAAGTAGAGATTTTTGGGTATTTTTCACATGCTAAGTATCAGTGATATGTCTAAGATGTACATACCAAAGATGAAATGAGATCATTTGCACCAAGGTTCTATGAAGGGAGAGCCTTTAAATAAACAGTCTAAAGAGAAAGAAGAATCTTCTAAGGTTGTTGGGCCCTGCTCCCTGCCTCCAAGTGGGAATTTATGGTAGCTAGACCTTACCCCACCCAAACAAAAACAAAGAGTTCAATTATTTTCATTTTTAGATCCCACAAATGACTGAGAACATGTGATGTTTGTCTTTCTGTGCCTGGCCTATTCCACTTAACACAATGATCTCCAGTTCATCCATGTTGTTGCAAATGACTAGATCTCATTTTTTTTTTTTTTGGCTGAACAGTATCCCTTGTGTATCCGTACCATATTTTCTTTATCCATTCATCTGTTGATGGATACTGTACCTCATAAATATATACATCTATGTACCCACAATTTTTTTTTAAACATTAGGCATGGTGGCTCATGCGTGTAATCCCAGCATGTTGGGAGGCCAAGGCAGGTGGATCACTTGAGGTTAGGAGTTCGAGATCAGCCTGGCCAACATAGTGAAACCCCATCTCTACCAAAAATAAAAAATTAGCTGGACATGGTGGTGGGTGCTTGTAATCCCAACTACTTGGGAGACTGAGGCAGGAAAATCGCTTGAACCTGGGAGGCAGAGGTTGCCGTGAGCCAAGATGGCACCACTGCACTCCAGCCTGGGTGACAGAGTGAGAACCTGTCTCAAAAACAAACAACAACATCATAAAGTTAAAAAGAAAAGGAGACAAAACAGCCACACAAAAACCTCCTACTGTTTTCCTAAGGAAAGAGGAAGACAAAAGTGCTTCACTGACCTCTTCTTAAACCAGAGGGCTTTCTAAATGTGATTGCATTGAACTCTGTACCAAGACAGTTACTTCAAGGGGAAGATTGACCATTCGCTGTAAGTGTTCATGATGCCATCACTCTTTTGAGGTGCCTTTGAGTCGCCTAACTCTCAAGATGGGTAACTGGTTGGCAGGCAGTTGATGGGCAGGAGGCTGGGAGCGTTCACAGGAAGCTGTTTGGTGTTTTTCTTACTGTTGAAATTGGCCAGGAAGTCACCTGGGAGTGGAGTTAGGTTGCTGATAGAGTATATCATATGACTGTGTGTGTGTGTGCGCACGTGTGTGTGCGTGTGTGTGTGTGTGTATGCGTGCACACACACACAGACACACACAGACGGTGTGTACAATAGACTGCCAGCCCTTTCGCGTGGGTGGCTATATTCTCAAGCCAACTAAAACTTCTGTGGGGGTGTTTTCATAGGAAAATAAAACAATATTCCCAACAATTTGGGGAATGAAGCCCATTATATTTGTCTGGCATCTGCTTCGTAGTTTCTGCTGTATTCAGGATCTCACATCAGCAGGTTTCTTAGCATTGCAAAGAGCTAGCACCCAAGTCACCTAGCTCACATTTAAAAAAATAGGAAAATTACCAACCTTGTGCTTATTTTTGTACCAAAGGGGATTTCCACAGGGGCAGAATTTTCCTTCCCCACTCCAGAAGGCCATTGTTACCTCAAAGGCGTGTCTGTTCAGCCAGGTAATGGGGACAATGTGAAGACAGAATGCATCCCCTCGCCTGGGAATCACAGGAGGCACCAGGAAGCTTTGATTATATTTTTGGATACTGCAAAGCTGATGTGGTTTCCCAGTCAACCTTTCAGGCCTCCTGACAATGGAGGGTGCTGGGTAGACCAGAGCGCTTTCTTTTTCTCTTAAAAGAAGCCGAGATCTCAGACTTGCTGGGTCAGGGAAAGCAACCTTCTCACTTTTCAGCACAGCATGCTGACCGCCAAAGGTATTCTTAGATCGCGAGTATTTCCTCGGCACCCCTGCCCTGGTGTGTCTCCCCCCTCCAGGTCATTTCTGCTGTGCATAATGTGGCCTGGAACTGGCATCTGTCACAGCTTGGGAGTTGGATGTTAATGAAACAGTAATTCCTCATGACGAACGTGTGGCCGCTCCCCTCCTCCCTCAGGCTGAGCAACTCCCTCAACCTCCTCCTTTGGTCCCTGTGGACTTGGGCAAAGAGGAACAGGGCAGAGAGGAAGAAACCTCTCTACTCTGACACCTCCTGGTTAGACCGATGGAGCGTCACTGCCTCGCCTGGCACAGCCCCTGTCTTGTGAGGTTCTTCACACCTTAGAGAAAGAAGCCCTTACCTAATAGGAGGGTAGTGACTGCAAGCCCATTTTATAAAGATGGAGACTGCATTCCTTGGCTCCATATTAGAATTGCCTTGGGAGAATTAAAAAAAAAAACAGATATAATTCATATACCATAAAATTTATCCTCTTAACGTGTTCTGTGGTTTTTGAGTATACTTGTAAGGTTGTGCAGGCTAGGTGCGGTGGCTTATGCCTGTAATCCCAGCATTTTGGGAGGCTGAGGCTGAGGGAACACCTAAGGTCAGGAGTTCGAGACCACCTTGGCCAACATGGCGAAATCCCGTCTCTACTAAAAATACAAAAATTAGCAGGGTGTGTTGGTGCACGCCTGTAACCCCATCTACTTGGGAGTCTGAGGCAAGAGACTCGCTTGAACCTAGGAGGCAGAGGTTGCATTGAGCCAAGATCCAGCTGTTGCATTCTAGCCTGGGCAACAAGAATGAAACAACATCTCAAAAAATAATAATAATAATAAGTTGTGCGAAACCACCACTAATTCCAGAACATTTTCATCATCCCAAGAGGAAGCTCACATTAGCAGTCATTCTCTAGTCCACCTCTCACCAGCCCCTGGCAAACACTAATATACTTCTTGTCTCCACAGAGTTGTCTTTTCTAGACATTTTATTTCAGTGGAATCATACCATAGGTCGCCTTTTGTGTCTGGCTCTTCCATTCAGCATAGTGTTTTTGAGGTTCATCTATGTTGTAGCATGTCTCAGTACTTCATTCCTTTTTCATGGCTGAATAATACTCATTGTATGACTCTGCCTCATTTTATTTATCCATTCATTTGTTGAAGAACATTTGGGTTGCTTCTACTTTTTGGCTCTTATAAATAGTGCTACTATGAACATTCATGTACAAGTTTTTTTTTTTTTTGAGACAAAGTTTCACTCGTTGCCCAGGCTGGAGTGCAATGGCACGTTCTTGGCTCATTGTGACCTCTGCCTCTGGGTTCAAGTGATTCTCCTGCCTCAGCCTCCCAGAGTAGCTGGGATTACAGGCAGCCGCCATTATACCTGGCTAAGTTTTGTATTTTTAGTAGAGACAGGGTTTCACTATGTTGGCCAGACTGATCTCGATCTCCTGACCTTAGGTGATCCACTCACCTTGACCTCCGAAAGTGTTAAGATTATAGGCATGAGCCGCTGTGCCTGGTCTCATGTACAAGTTTTTATTTGATGTTTTTAGTTTTCTTGGGTATGTACCTAGGAGTAGAATTTCTAGGTCATATGATAACTCTATGTTTAATATTTTGGGGAATTGCCAAACTTTTCCATAGCAGCTCCATGATGTTACATTCCCCAGCAATGCAGCAGGGTTCCTCATTCACCACATCCTCATGAATACTTGTTATGGTCTGTGTTTTTTATTATACCCATCCTAATAGCTGTGAAGTCCTAATAGGTATGAAGTCCAGAGGTCTTTTAAAAAAATTGCCAAATTCCAACACTGCCCCTACATCTCTCCATTTTGAGTAATTGCTGTGTGTGTGTGTGTGTGTGTGTGTGTGTGTGTGTGTGTGTGTGTTTTATTTATTTATTTATTTTGAGACAGAGTCTCGTTCTGTTGCCCAGGCTGGAGTGCAGTGGCACAATCTTGGCTCACTACAGCCTCCATCTCCCAGATTCAAGTGATCCTCCCGCCTGAGCATCCTGAGTAGCTGAGACTTGAGGCATAGTGCCACCATTCCCGGTGTATTAGTCCATTCTCACACTGCTATAGCAACATCCCTGAGACTGGGCTATTTATGAAGAAAAGAGGTGTAATGGACTCACAGTTCCATAGGCTGTATAGGAAGCATGGGGTGGGGAGGCCTTAGGAAACTTACAACATGGTGGAAAGTGAAGGGGAAGTAGGTATGGTCAGAGTGGGAAAGAGAGAGAGGGAGGGGAGGGGGAGAGGGAGGGGAGAGGGGAAAGGCTACTCACTTTCAAACAACCAGGTCTTATGAGAACAGCAAGAAGGAAGTCCACTCTCATCTTGACTTGAGATTTGTGTGGGGACACAGAGCCAAACCATATCACCCTGCTAATTTTTTATTAGTCTTTTTTTTAGTGATGAGGTCTCTCTATGTTGCCCAGGCTGTCCTGGAACTCCAGGCCTCAAGTAATCCTTCTGCCATGGCCTCCCAAAGTGTTGGGATGACAGGGATGAGCCACTGTGCCTATCCATGTAATATGTTAATGTACCATTTAAAGATAAAAATTAATACAAAAGTTTATGATAACCAAAATACCAACATTTTACAAAGAGATAGCCTGTGACCCGGCACTTGTGCTATTCACCTCACTCTCCTCATCCTAATGCTGGCACTATTGGATCCTGTCTTTAAGAATTTTGTATTTTGTTTTTTGTGGATTTTCTGGGTATAAATTTTGACTTTTTAAAATGCTGCATTAACATTTATCTTGGTTACTGAGTTTTTGGAGTCTTCTTAAAATTTGCACCCAAAGTGATTGCCTCGCACACCTTACCCTGTTCTTGGCCTTGATTTTACCTCTCTTCCAGATATTGTGAAAAGTGAGCACCTACTATGTTCTGGGTATTCCTGGGTGCTCTCTTTGATCTTGTTTTATTCTACCTGAATCTCACAACAATCCATTTGCAGTGGGTGATGGGATTCTCAATTTACAGTTGAGGATAGAAGGTTCAGAGAGATGTGGGACTTAACCCAATTCACACAGGCAGTGGGTGGTAAGTCGGATTTGGACCCAGATCTTCACACAGAGAGCCTACATGCTTCGCACCTACTAGGGTGTATGACACTTTCAGGTTCACAGGCCACAGCCTATGTTGCAAAGTACAAGGGGTGGAAAATGTTGGTTCTCACCTAAGAAGAGAAAACTGAGCCTCACTGATTCTTTGGAGACTTGGGTACTCTTTTTGAAAAGACATGTTTAGTCTATATATGGTCTCGCTGGGTGCAGTGGCTCATGCCTGTAATCCCAGCACCAGGGAGGCCGGGATGGGAGGATCGCTTGAGCCCAGAAGCTTGAGACCAGTCTGGACAACATGGTGAAACCCTGTCTCTATCAAAAATACAAAACTTAGCAGGGCATAGTGACGTGCACCTGTAGTCCCAGCTACTTGGGAGGCTGAGGTGGGAAGATGGCTTGAGCCTGGGAGGTTGAAGCTGCAGTGAGCCATTATCACACCACTACACTCCAGCCTGGGAGACAGAGCAAGACCCCATCTCAAAAAAAAAAAAAAAAGAAAAAGAAAAAGAAAAAAATTACGTAGGGTGTCATCCCAGTTTCCCCTATGTTTCATTAGTAATTCATTCATTTGGCTCACAGCAAATAATTATTGAGTACAGCTGGGTGCTGTGTCTTGTGCTGATTATGCGACAGGAGACGAGGCAGCCACAGTCCTGCATTTGGAGTAGAGACGCAATGCTATTTATAAAAATTCACTTTAAAAGCAACTTCTCATGAAATTGATTTTTTTTTTTCACACAGCACAGATGTCAGCAAACTTTTCTTTGAAGAGCCATATAGTAAATATTTTAAGCTTTTGGGGTCATACAGTCTCTGTGGCAACTACTCAGCTCTGCAGTTAGAGCACAGAAGCAGCCACAGATGACAATATACATTAATGGTTGTGGCTGTGTTCCAATAAAACTTTATTTACAAAAACAGGCTGAGGGCCAGATTTGACCTCTGGGCGGTAGTTTGCTGACCCTTGATATGTAGGAATTTCTACCCTTTCCCAGAAGCCAGTATGGGAAAAAGTGCTTTGAAAAGTCTGAAATTGGCCTATGAAGATGGAACTTTAAAAGGCTGGAGACAAAAAGAGAAGAGTTCTAAAAGGAAGAAGTGGAAGAAGTGGAGATGATGTGTTGTGAGAGCCCTTTGTTTGAGAGGCATAAGGACAAATGAGAAAGACAAAAGTATTCCAATTGGTTTTTTTTTTTTTTTTTTTGAGACAAAGTCTCTCTCTTATTGCCTGGTCAGAGTGCAGTGGCATGATCTCAACTCACTGCAACCTTTGCCTCCGGGGTTCAAGCTGTTCTCCTACCTCAGCCTCCTGAGTAGCTGGGATTACAGGCACCTGCCACCATGCCCGGCTAATTTCTTTTTGTGTTTTTAGTAAGGATGGGGTTTCATCATGTTAGCCAGGCTGGTCTCGAACTCCTGACCTCAGGTGATCCACTCGCCTCAGCTTCCCAAAGTGCTAAGATTACAGGCGTGAGCCACTGTGCCTGGCCATGTGTGGTTTTTTTGAGAGAGGGTCTCACTCCATGACTCAGGCTGGAGTGCAGAGGCACGATCATGGCTCACTGCAGCCTCAACTTCCCAGGCTCAAGTGATCCTGCCACCACAGCCTCCCAAGTAGCTGGGACCACAGGTGTGCACCACCACACCTAGCTAATATTTTGTTTTCTTTTTGTAGAGACAGGGTCTCCATATGTTGCCCAGACTGGTCTCGAACTCCTGTGCTCAAGTGATCCTCTCTCCTTGGCTTCCCAAAGTGCTAGGATTGCAGGCATGAGTCACCACACCCAGCCTAATTGTTTTTTGTTTGTTTGGTTTTCATCCCATGCTTCTTTCTGAGCAATCGATTTTTTAAAAAAGTCATATGGTATAAAAAACTTTTCTTTTCTTTTTTTTTTTGGAGACAAAGTCTCACTTTGTAGCTCAGGCTGGAGTTCAGTGGTGCAATCTTGGCTCACTGCATCCTCCATCTCCCAGGTTCAAGCGATTCTCCTGCCTCAGCCTCCCTAGTAGCTGGGACTACAGGCGTGTGCCACCAGGCCTGGCTGATTTTTTTATTTTTATTTTTAGTAGAGATGGGGTTTCACCCTGTTAGCTGGGATAGTCTTGATCGCCTGACCTCGTGATCTGCCCACCTCGGCCTCCCAAAGTGCTGGGATTACAGGTGTGAGCCACCACGCCTGGCCAAACATTTCATTTTTTAAAAAAATTTAATATTTATTATAGAGATGGTCTCACTGTGTTGCCCAGGCTGGTCGTGAATTCCTGGGCTCAAGCAATCCTCCCACCTTTTGCCTTCCAAAGTGCTGAGATTATAGGCATGAGCCACCGCACCTATCTAATGAGACATTTCTTTCTTTCTTTCTTTTTTTTGAGATGGAGTCTCCCTCTTGTCGCCCAGACTGGAGTGCAGTGATGTAATCTTGGCTCACTGTAACCTCTGCCTCCCGGGTTCAAACAGTTCTGCTGCCTCAGCCTCCCAAGTAGCTGGGACTACAGGAGTGTGCCACCATGCCCAGCTAATTTTTTGTAGTAGTGATGGGGTTTTGCCATGTTGGCCAGGCTGGTCTCGAACTCCGGACCTCATGTGATCCACCCGCCTTGGCTTCCCAAAGTTCTGGGATTACAGGCATGAGCCACTGCGCCTGGCCATAAGAAGATATTTCTAATAAAGGGGTTATTGTCTAGTGATTTGAACTAAAAGACTAAAAATTTGGGAATTTCACTTACATTTTTTTTTTTTTTTGCTCCCTGCTGCCTTCGTTCTGCCATTGACCTCTTATGTGACCTTTGAATAATTTGATTTTTCTGAAGTGAGGGATGACAGTGATGAACCATGTAGCAAGGTGACCCTGTGGTAATTCCTCATCAGCAAGGGAATCCAGCAGCCCTTCTCAGAAGAAGACAAGATGTTGCAATATTCCACTCTGAGACTTCTTTTTCCCTTCTGTTGGAGCCCAAGTCTCCTGACTCCCAGTCTAATGTTATTTCCATTACACCGTTCAAGTGTGATGCAAGATATGGCAGAGAGATGTCCCACGGTGCATCTAAGTGGAAAGAAAAACTTTCTAGCTTATGGGTACAAGTAATGCAAAAAATGGATCAAATGTGATCAAATGGATTTGCCAAACACATAGGTCCTCCCATTAAGTAAATTGGGCATGGAAGCCTGGATAAATATGATACTTCTATGAAATGTTCTTAGAATCTGCAAAAGGCTTTAACATAGAGAGGACCTTTAAATAGTGAGCTTATTATTATTATTATTTTTTGAGATGGAATTTCATTCTTGTTGCCCAGGCTGAAGTGCAATGGTGTGATCTCAGCTCATTGCAACCTCTGCCTCCTGGGTTCAAGCAATTCTCCTGCCTCAGCCTCCTGAGTAGCTGGGATTATAGACATGCATCACCATGCCTGGCTAATTGTTTTTATTTTTTATTTTTTATTTTAGTAGAGACGGGGTGTCTTCATGTTTGTCAGGCTGGTTTTGAACTCCTGATCTCAGGTGATCCACCCGCCTTGGCCTCCCAAAGTGCTGGGATTACAGGCGTGAACCACTGCGCCTGGCCATTTAAAAAGACTAGACTTGTAAGCAGTGTTTCTGGGAGAGCAATATTGTAGAATTCTAAGGTTGTTCCCTTTATCTGGAGCTTACAAGCTCCATTTGTTGAGGTTGGTAAGAGAAGATTCATACCAAAGGTACCATCTGGTGCTCCTTGGACATGTGGCTGAGCACTAAAGTCTATGGGCATGCCTAGAGGCTAGAGATTATACTGATCTTGGTATGAAGATCAGACTACTTACTAGCTTATGGGACTCAGTGTGACTGAGTGATTTTAGGTAACGCTCCTCCTCCTTCAGAGCCTTAGATCTCAAAGACGTAAGATAGGAAGAACAGTACCATTGTCTCAAGACCTTTTCGAGGATGATCCAACACAGTACTGTTCAAAGTACGGGTTTGAACGGCATCATCAGCAGCAGCAGCATCACCTGGGAACTTAGAAACGCAAAGTTGGATGGTTCCCCAGACCTACTGAGTCAGCAACTCTGGCAGGGAGTAGGGACTGGGGGGAATCTAGCAATCTGTGTTTTCACAAGCTCTCCAGGGTTTTCTGATGCATGCTCAAGTTTGAGAACTCTTAGCTTAGGAGACGGTGTTTCACCCTCAGTACAACTGATATTCAGGGCTGAATACCTCTCTGTTGTGGATTCTGTCCTGTGTATTGAAAGATGTTGAAGAGCAACTGTGGTCTCTACCCACTAAATTTTAGTAACAGCTCCCCATCTCCCAAGCTGTGACAGTCAAAAATGTTTCTAGACATTGCCACAGTCCTGTGAAGAACAAAATCACTTCTAGTTAAGAGCCGTTGGTCTAGGATAAAGCAAGTTCCTGATATATGGCAAGCTCTGAATGAAGTGTTAACTCCCCTCCCCCTCCCGAGTTTCACTCTTGTTGCCCAGGCTGGAGTGCAATGGCTTGATGTCAGCTCACTGCAACCTCTGCCTCCTAGGTTCAAGCAATTCTTCTGCCTCAGCCTCCCAAGTAGCTGGCATTACAGGCATGCGCCACCATGCCCAGCTAATTTTGTATTTTTAGTAGAGTTGGCGTTTCTCCATGTTAGTCAGGCTGGTCTTGAACTCCCAACCTCAGGTGATCCACCCACCTCGGCCTCCCAAAGTGCTGGGTTTATAGGCATGAGCCACCGCTCTTGGCCAACTTCCCTTGTTTTCTTCTGCAGTCTATCCATCTGAATTGAAGGGGAGGGTGGAAAAAAGCAAATGGCCCCATGTCTCATTATTTAAAAATAGTCACACTCTTTCAACTTTCTAACAAAATTTTCCTTTGGGTTGAAACTAAACATGGAAAATTTCAGCCCTGGGACCTGTGTTAATTTTCCCCCAAGAGCTAAGAGGCTGCAACTGGGGATTGCTGGTGGAAAGTTTGAGGTCTCTGTAACTGCATAGCTTGCTGCTGTGATGTGGGGGCATGAGTTCCCTCCACTTTACCTTGGCTTTCCCTCCCATGAGAGTTTCACAGCTGGTCCCTTCCACACCCAGCTGCTTGCTCTGCTAATAATAACCACAGGAGATCTGTTTTCTCTTCCTGGTGAACTGTCTCTCATGCTTGGATTTTCCTTCTACATGTGGCCTGAAGTTGGGAGAGGTATCTGAGCTGTGGAAGGGGCACACCATCCTTGGAGTTAGAGGACCTGGGTTCCAATTCTATCTCCACCCTTAACTTGCAAGGAAGATGCTGGGTGCATCATTCAAGTGCCTGATTGCACTTTGGTTTCCATACCTGTAAGACAGACACTCTAAGATTTGTGGGAACATTCATTTTTAAATGTGGTGGTAAATTATATATAACATAATATTTACAGTTTTCACAATTTTCAAGTGTAGAGTTCAGTGGCATTAAGTACATTCACTTTGTTGTGCAACCATCACCACTATCTATCTCTAAAACGTTTTCATCACCCCAAAGTGAAATTCCATTCCCAAACTCCCTGACTTAGCTTGGGCTGCCGTAACAAGATACCATAAACTGGGTGCCTTAAGCAATAGAAATAAAATAGAAATTTATTTTGCCATGAATAGAAAAAATGGAAATGTACTTCTTACTGTTCTGGAGGCTGGGAAGTCCAAGACCAGGTTGTCGGCAGGGAGGTTCCAGGTTCTGGAGGCCTGTATTCTTGGCTTGCAGACGACCACCTTCTTTCTGTGTCCTCATGATGGTGGAGAGAGAGTAAGTTCTGGTTTCTTCCTCTTCCTAGAAGGACACTGATCCCATCATGGAGGCTTCATCTAAAGCTCAGGTCTTCATCTAAAGCTAATCACCCCCTAGGCCCCCATCTCCAAATATCATTCCACTGGGAGTTAGGATTTCAGTATATGGCTTTTGGGGAGACACATTCATAACACTCCCCATCACTCCCACTCCTGATCTCTTATCTATTTTCTGTCTTTTTGAATTTGGCAATTCTGGGCACCTCATGTAGGTGAAGTCATAGAGTATATTTGTCCTTTTGGAGAGCATACTTCTGATATGGTAGAACATTTATTTGTATATTTGAATACAAATATACAAATTTGTATTTGTGTCTTTGGATATTCTAGAAGCGCTGCCCAGGGCGGAATCTGGCCTCTGATAGAATGGTTGAAAGAGCCCTGGGTAAAAACTGAAGATCACACATCTAAATGAAAACTGAAAAATGCTGGCAATGTGATGGTTATTCTCAATTGGGTTTTGGGGTAGAAGAAGAGGCTACACTTGGAAATATTGTTCCCAAGCACTAAGCCCTTCTCAGGCACACACTGGGTGTGGAAGACAGTTTGCCTATCCAAAGTCATCCTTGCTTCCTGAATCCAATTTTGTTCTTGCTCATCTGAGCAGCCTGCTCTTGAGACGAAGTCACTCATGACTGGTCTAGGACAGTGACCTTCCCTTTGCAATCGCTAGTTGATTATGGCCATGTGACTGTCCCCCTCCTGGCCAGTGGGATTGAGGGATGGGGCAGTGGAGGAGGGTTTGTTTTTTTAAGTGCATGGAAGGAAACACTGGTGAAAATGGTCATCTCTTTTGGTGATGCCCATGTAGAAATGTCACAGCCATCTCAACCCCCGCAGGGGAGATACCATCCATGGACCCTTGGTACTGCCGATGAGCCACTGAGTGGCCACTCCCACACCCCATGAGCCACCGCTGCTGGATTCTTGCTCTGTTAACTAAACGATTCCTTTGTCGAAGCCACTTTTAGTAGGGTTTTTAGTTCCCTAAAACAGAGCATCCTGTTGAAACACTAGATTCTCAGGACTGGTCAAGGGCCCGTTCTGCTCCATGTGGTTCCACCAGGCCTGGGTATGCTGGATTGGACCTAGTTGGGTCTGCATGTAAACTGCACCTGAACATCTCCCTCCTGGCCTGATTCTTAGTCTCTTGATGAAAAAGACGTCAAGGGGCCAGGTGCAGTGACTCATATCTGTAATCCCAGCACTTTGGGAGTGGGATTGCTTGAGCCCAGGAGTTTAAGATCAACCTGGGCAACATAGCAAGACCTCGTCTCTACCAAAAAAAAAAAAAAAAAAAAAAGAAGAAGAAAAGTTCAACCAGGTATGATGGCTCAGGCCTTGTAATCTCAGTACTTTGGGAAGCTGAGGTGGAAGGATCCCTTGAGCCCAGGAGTTTGATATCAGCCTAGGCAACATAGCAAGACTCCATCTCTATAAAAAATAAAAAAATTAGCTGGGTGTGCTGATAAGCACCTGTAGACCCAACTACTGAGGAGGCTAAAGTGGGAGGATTGCTTGAACCCAGGAGGTCAAGGCTGCAGTGAGCCATGATCACACCACTGCACTGCAGCCTGGGTGACAAAGTGAAACTCTGTCTCAAAAAAATATAAGAATAAAAAAAGAAGAAAAGGTATTATATCTCTTTCATAGGGGATGACGTTTTTTTTTTTTTTTTTTTTGAGATGCAGTCTTGCTCTGTTGCCCAGGCTAGAGTGCAGTGGTGAGATCTCAGCTCACTGCAACTTCTGCCTCCCGGGTTCAAGTGATTCTTTTGCCTCAGCCTCCCAAGTAGCTGGGATTATAGGCACCTGCCACTGCACCCGGCTAATTTTTGTATTTTTAGTAGAGATGGAGTTTCACCATCTAGGCCAGGCTTGTCTCAAACTCCTGACATTGTGATCCACCCGTCTCGGCCTCCCGAAGTGCTGGGATTACAGGCATGAGCCATCGCACCAGCTGGGGATGACTGCATTTTTTTAATACGCCAGGTAATACATGCACATGAGATGAAATATACGTAGCAAAAGAGAAACGGAAAAAGAAGGATGTAGCAATTACATAAAAACATCTATATGTGTGAAGTATATTTTTATTTACAGATGTCATGTAATAGACATGTATATTATGTTATGTTTATATAATATTCTCACATTGGTAGACGATGGAGATACGTTCTGAGAAATGTGTTGTTAGGTGATTTCATTGTGTAAACATCAGGGAGTGCTCTTACACAAGTGTAGATGGCACAGCCTACTCCACACGTAGGCTATATCATAGAGCCTATTGCTCCCGGGCCACAAATCTGCACAACATGTTACTGTACTGAATACTCTAGGCAGTTGTAACACAGTGGTATCTGTGGATCTAGACAGAGCAAAGGCACAGTAAAAGTACAGTCTTATAATTTTTTGGGACCACTATCATATATATGATTTGTCACTGAAAGAAACATTGTTATGGGGTACATGACTGTATATATGTGTAAATTATATGTAGTAAATATATACTACATATATTTATAGGTATATACCTATATACTAACATATATTTATAGGTATATTAACATACATATATTATATATACCTATACATATATAAAAATATATTTATTATATATACCTATAAAATTATGTACATGCATATAACATTATATGAATACATATATAGGCTCTGATGCATACATATAATATATACACATGTAAATTTTTATTTATTTTAAGTTCCGGATACATATGCAGAATGTGCAGGTTTGTTACATAAGTATATGTGTGTCATGGTGGTTTGCTGCACCTGTCAACCTGTCATCTAGGTTTTAAGCCCCACATGCATTAGGTATTTGTCCTCATGTTCTCCCTCCCCTTGCCCTCCATCCCCTGTGTTGTTCCCCTCCCTGTGTCCAATACATATGTATATATTATGTACACATAATTACATATAATACATATACATATATTTATATATATAGGTATATGAGCATATACATGTATGTATATATTACATAAGTGTTTATATACACCTATAAGTATATAATCACATGCATATTATAAAATTTACATATTACAAACAGACACACAGTTTTCCCCAGAGATAACCCAGCAGGGTAGTACAGTGGTTGGAGCCTGGGTTCTCAGGTAGTCCTGATTCATTTTCTGCCTCCACTTTTCCTGGCTGTGTGATCTTGGGTAAACTGCCTAGCCTCTGTGTGTCAGTTTCCTTCTCTGAAAAATGTGATAAGTGATCAAGAACCCTCCTTTACAGGGTTAATGTGTGCATTAAATGAGGTCTGCATGGAAACTGCTTGGCCTCATGCCCTCCATGTAGAAAGCCCTCAATAAATAGGGGCAATAGTGACTCCTAGGATCTCTGTTGGAAAGACCTGGATTCCAGGTCCAGCCATGCCACTCTCAGCTGAGGAACCCCAGAGGGGTCACTTATCCTCTCAGAGCCTGGGCTTTGTCATCTACACGCAGCAGGGCTGTTGTGAGTGTCCTCAGGGCAGTGGAAACTGAGGCCCGGGTGGGGAAGTCACGTATGCAAAGACATTCGGCGTGGATCTGTGCTCCCTCCTCTGGGCAGGACCATCCTTTGGCATTACCTGCTGCATGTCCATGGGGAAAACAGAAAGGTGTCAGTTCTGTATAGTTTCCCTACAAAGCAGATGCTATGGTGTTTCAAATCCATTTGTTGCTGGTGAAATTTAAAGTAAAGAGGAGTGGAGCAGCAGATGGTAGAGAAGAAGGAAACAGAGACGGTTGGTGAATTCTAGTGCCTTCTACCCCAAAGCAGGTTTTACAGAGGTCTCGGCAGTGCAGCACTTAGACTCTACATCCCTCCTTTCCATTTGCTATACCACAGCCACGAGACCAAGGGACATCTCATTTGAGTTTGTAACGCTCTTGCTAGATGCCTTTTCATAAGGGTATAACAACTTGCACATCCACCAGAATTAGAAGATTGTGTTTCTTTGGTCTCAAGGCAGTGTTTTTGGCATCTCTTGAGTATCAACTTTTGGTGGAAACTTAATATATGGAGCTGGCTGGTCATCAGGATTCCAAGATGCTTCTCCCTCTTGCTGCTACAAATAAGAGAACTTTAGAAATTACCCTTTCAGAAGACTGTGTTAAGTTCTAGTAAGAGCTGGCATCATGGAGATTCTGCCTCTCTGATGCAGAGCTGAAAAGGTTCATGCCAACTTGAGTGTATGTCACAGAGAACGCTGTGCTGAGACCTGGCCAGGAGGCACGACTTCTTCTCGTCCTCAGTCTCGTGCTGCTTTTCTCTGTCTTCCTTTTGCTTCTGTTGTTTTGCGCTGGGATTGGGAATTGTGCCGAAGTGTAATCTGCAGGAGGGGTGCTACTATTTAGAGGCGAGGGTGGGGAGCAGACCTCCAGCCTGGGTGAGGTCAGAGTTACAGGTCCTGACGACATGGATGAAGTCCCTTATTGTCTGGAGCCGCTCTTTTTCTGTTTGTAAGATAGGCAGGCACAGTGACATTGGCCAGGCCATCTCTCACTAGTTGCTTTGCAGGACAAATGACATTATTTACCTGTTTTATCAGATAATGCCACTCTCTGTTTAAAAAACTTCTGAAGCTCCCCACGACATAAGAATGGAATTCACCTGCTTTCCGTGACTGGAGCAGGTTCTACCTGATCCAGCCCCGGTCTGCCTGTCTGCTTCTTTGTGCTCTGTCACCCAGGCTGGACTGCAGTGGCATGATCTCACCTCACTGCAACCATTGCCTCATGGGTTCAAGCAATTCTCTTGTCTCAGCCTCCTGAGTAGCTGGGATTAGAGATGCCTCCCACCACGCCCAGCTAATTTTGTATTTTTAGTAGAAATGGAGTTTTACTCATTTCCTTTTTATCTCCTTTTTGCTCATACTATTCCAGCTCTCAATTCCTGAAACATGTGAAGTGCTTTCCCACCTCAGGGCCTTTGCACAGCTTTCTGTGCCTGGCTGCCTGATCCCCTCCATAGGGAGACTTTCTTTGGCTGGTCCAGGTAATAAACTGTCCTTCCCTGTTATATGCTCTGAGTTCTTTGCTGTAACCATAGCACTCATCAAATGGAAGTTCCATGAGGGCAGGGACCAAGCCTGCATTGTTCATCATTTTATCTCAGGACTTAGTACAATGGTTGACACTTACAGGAAATCAACTCTTCATCATCTACTACGTGCCAGGCACGGTGAGAGGCACTTTAGAAACATTATCTCATCTGATTCTACTATGTGTTTGGTTACAAGCTATTTTTTACTATTAATAGCAGTAATTATAATTTATATCACTTGGATGTAACAGTTCTGTATGGCTTGATATGCCTGATGTGATGTAATTGGCTTTTAAGATGAAAATCAATCCCAGTTTCCTTACGTTTTTAATATATGGTGCTAGGCGGACACCAGGAGTGAAATACTTTTATTTGATGGATGGATAGATAGTTGAATGGATGGATGGTTGAAGAGATGAATGGATGGATAGATGAATGAAGGGAGGGAGGGAAGGAGAGAGGGAAGGATGGATGGGTGGGTGGTTGGATGAATGGATGGATGGTTGGATGTATGGATGTATGGTTGGATTGAATGGATGGTTGCTTGGATGGATGGATGGTTGGATGGATGGATGGATGGGTGGATAAGTGGATGAACGGATGGATGGATGGATGGATGCCTGCATGGATAATTGGATAGATGGATTGTTGGGTGGATGGGTAGTTGGATAGGTAGTTGGATGGATGGATGGATGGATGCCTACATGAATGATTGGATACATGGATTGTTGGATGGAGGGATACCTGCATGGATGACTGGATAGAAGCATTGTTGGATGGATGGATGGATGAATAAATAGATAGATGGATGCATGGATGGATGGATGGATTTTTGGATGGATGGATAGATGGATGGATGGATGGTTGGATAGGTGGTTGGATGGTTGGATGGATGGATAGATGGATGGATGCCTGCATGGATGATTGGATGGATGGATGAATAAATAGATAGATGGATGGATGGATTGATTGTTGGATAGATGGATAGATGAATGGGTGTTTGGATGAATGGATAGATGGCTAGATGTGTGGATGTATGGTTGTGTGGATGAGTGGTTGGATGGATGGAAGAATGGTGAGTTTTCAGATCCCTGTAATCATAAGATTCCAGGGTTAAAAGAAACCTCAAGGTTCATGCAGTTCAACATTCCTATCCAAAGGTGACTCCTCTCTGCTCAGCTGGAAGCCAGTGTGGGTGTGTGTAGATGGTACTTGAATAGCAATTTGGAAATGGGAAGTTATAAATGCTTGTCAAGGCCTGGCTTATATGGCACCACTTCCAGAGAGCTTTCTTAGATGGTCTCTCCCAGAAGTAATCTCTCTGTCCTTTGAACACTTGGCTTGAACTACTACTATGGTGCCTGTTGCCCCCTGCAATCTGTTGAGGGAGCTGTGCATGTCCCTGTCTGCTCCATTGGACTCTGAGCTCCCTGAGAGCCTTGTTGGAAAGTGTAAGGTGCTTTCCTCTTAGAGTGGTCTATCCTTTTGTAGCGGCCATGGCATTTCTATCCTGAGACTTAGAGTTGCTTTTGAGATTTCAGGGAAATGTATATCCTTCTGTAAATATGCATAGGATACTCTAACATCCTCTTTAGAGGAGCCCTGAATAGGAGGACTTTGGTACTGGGTGTGGGGCCCTAAGCCATTCAGTCTTCTGTTCCCTCTTCTCATAACTTCAAGAAATATTAATATTAATTGGGCAAAGATGCATTGAGTCACTGACAGACCCTGCTGGACTTCAGTTCTCAATCTTGACCTATGGCTCCGTCTCTTCCCAACTCAGATGGTTACTGTGGCTTGTGGAGAGACAGCAGCTTTGGAGCCAGACAGCCTGGGTCAGCTCTGCTGCTGCCCAGACAGCATTGTGCAAGGCAAGTCAGCTGACCTCTCATTTCCTCATTTGTAAAATGAGGATAATGTAGCCAACATTATAGGTTCATAACAATTTCATAAGAAGACTTCAAGATGTTATACATAAACAGAATGTTGCTGCCACTTACTAGCTGTTGAGATTCTTGGGAGAAATGACACTGTGGGGTTTATAGCACAGAGATGGTGGGACAATTACCATACCAATGAGGGTTACATGGTGAAAAGGATCTTTCTCTCTGTTTGGAAAGAATTGCTTTTCACTTCTGCCTGCTGTGGACATCTCATCTCTAGGTAGGAACAGCTGGCTGGAGTAGTCAGTCTGTAGTGTTTATATCTCTTCCTCACCAAGCCCCCTCTGCACCCCCAAACAAAGCAAAACAAAGACCAACAAAAAGCAACATAGAGTGGAGACCACAGATCTGAACCCTGGACCAATTAGGCATTTGTGGTTTTTGTTTATGGTGCTCTATGTAAATTTTCAGTGCCATAAAAGAAGTAGCACTCAGATATTAATTTTCTCAGTAAGGCAATTCACTTCTATAATAGGATGTGTCTCAGAGATGGAGCAATGGCAAGCACACACCTGGACAAGGGAGGGGAAGGGGTTCTTATTCCTGATCCAGGTAGCCTGCACTACCATGTTGTTTCCCTATTGGCTAGGGTTGGACCACAGAGTCTAAACTAATTCGGATTGACTATTTTAAAGAGAGCAGGGGTACGAGCCGGAGTGGCGGGGTGGGCAGTTTGGCGGGAAGGATGGTTACAAAGCAGATGATCAGGGGAACAGATGTGAACTACTGATTAGAACTGGCGAGAAAGTTGTTTACCGAAACTAGAGGCAAAGAGGGTGCAGAGAACCAGGAAGTTAAACTTTAAAATGGAGAATTAAAGAAGAAGAGAGTGGAACAGACCGACATACTGATTCTTTTAAGTGAAACTTGGAGTTCACTATATCTAACCATGGAAAAGACCTTTCCTTTGTTCATTCTTGCACATCATGCATTCATTCATGTATTCATGGATCCATTCCATATTTTTAATTATGTCCCAGGGAAACTTACCATGTTCATTGCTGGGAGGATGCAAAGATGGCAAAACAAGACCCCTGCCCTTGAGATACTTGAAATCTGGTATAGGTTGAGCATCCTAATTAGAATGCTCCAAAATCTGCTCTGGGCAACAGAGCAAGATTCTGTCTAAAAACAAACAAATAAACAACAACAACAACAAAACAATCTGGCAAAATTCCATCATAAATTAATATGAGGAGGGGTTAGTGGATGTTTATGGCTTCCTCCTGCAAGTTTTTCTGGGTCTTCCTTGCTCTGGGGTGAATTTCATGGTCAGCATTCCCTGCCTTGTTTTCCATCCCTCCCAGCCCAGGTCTGCCTCATAACTTGTCTCATTTTCTTCAGGAGCCTGTATTTTCCATGAGGAGAATTCTAAACATCATAGAAAGAGTTAGATTGTCTATTTGAGGAAAAGGATCTTGGGTTGCTTTTTCTCTAAGAGAGCTGCTAAAAAACTGCAGATTTGGAAGAAACTCCCCATGAGATGGTGGCTATATTCTGTGTCTGCACCATCTAGTACGAGAGCCACTGGCTATAGGCAGCTGTTGAGCATGTGGAAGATAGTTGGTGTGATCAAGGAACCGAACTGTTACTTTTATGTAATTATATTTTGGTTTTAGAAATCGATTTATTAAAGCAAAATATTCATTCTACGTCTTCCAATGGTTTCACACAGTATTGTTCTATTTATATAAGTCTTTTTTTTTCAGCCAGAGTTTCTCTCTTGTTGCCCAGGCTGGAGTGCAGTGGCATGATCTCCGCCCACTGCAACCTCTGCCTCCTGGGTTCAAGCGATGCTCCTGCCTCAGCCTCCCAGGTAGCTGGGATTACAGGCCCACAGCACCATGTCCGGTTATTTTTGTATTTTTAATGGAGACAGGGTTTTGCCATGTTATTCAGGCCGGTCTCGAACTCCTGACCTCAGGTGATCTGCCTGCCTTGGTCTCCCCAAGTGCTGGGATTACAGGCGTGAGCCACCCTATTCATACAAATCTAACAAAATCCAGCAATCAGGTATAAGGAGATTTTGTGTAATGTGTGCTTGCAATTACAATTTTGGTTAATTAAACATCTTAAAAAAATTTAAACTGCATTTATAAATTTGATATATAGTGTTTTTTTCCTCTTTTTTTGAGACCAGGTCTTGCTCTGACACCCAGGCTGGAGTGCAGTGGTGCAATCACGGCTTGCTGCAGCCTCGACCTCCTGGGCTCAAGCAATCCTCCCACCTCAGCCTCCTGAGTAGCTGGGACTACAGGTGTGTGCCACCACAACTGGCTAATTTTTTTTATTTTTAATTTTTTGTAGAGGTGAGGTTTTGCCACATTTCCCAGGCCAATATGCAGGATTTTAAAAAACTACTCTTTAATTGTTGACAGACAAGCCTTCTCAACTACTTATATAACCCATAAGCCTGAAAAATTAAAATTATAAATATGCTGAGTCTTAAGTTGCTTTCTATTAAGAATATGGTACATAAATTGAATAGAATTTGAACTTAAAATACATGCCTAAATTAGTTATTCAGTTACACATTTCAAATTAGAAAGCTGAACTCTTACTCTAACTGGCTAAATTATGTAACATTAAAAGAATATAATGTGGGGAAATAGGAACACTTTTACACTGTTGATAGGAGTGTAAATTAGTTCAGCCATTGTGGAATACAGTGTGGCGAGTCCTCAAGAATCTAGAACCAGAAATATTATTTGACCCAAATAATCCCATTACTGGGTATATACCCAAAGGGTTATCAATCATTCTATAAAGACACATGTACATGTATATTTATTGCAGCACTGTTCACAATAGCAAAGACTCGGAACCAACCCAAATGCCCATCAGTGATAGACTGGATAAAGAAAATGTGGCACAATACACCATAGAATACTATGCAGCCATAAAAAAGGATGAGTTCATGTCCTTTGCTGGATACTATCTTTCTCAGCAAACCAACACAAGGACAGAAAACCAAACACCACATGTTCTCACTTACAAGTGGGAGTTGAACAATGAGAACACATGGACACAGGGAGGGGAACATCGTACACTGGGGCCTGTTGTGGGGTGGGAGCTAGGGCAGGGATACCCTTAGGAGAAACACCTAATGTAGATGGCGGGTTGATGGGTGCAGCAAACCACCATGGCACATGTATACCTACGTAACAAACCTGCACATGTATCTCAGAACTTAAAGTATAATTTAAAAAAATAAAAAAAAAAGATATTAGTGTAATTTCCCACTAATAAACATTTGATCCATTAAAAAAAAGAATATAAAATAAAATACCCAAAATGCATGGTCTCTTTAATTCAAATATTAATATCATGGGGTTATTTATCTTAAATATGCCTATAATTCATTCTGGATCTTCCCAGAACTTAAAGATGCTACCCCATTAAGAATACTGGGTTATCACACACAATTCTAGGGTTAAATTCTAATCATTTTTTTTTTCCAGGCAGAGGGAGAGGAGTTGAATTCTCTGATTGCCCGAGGTCACATAACGAGCAGTGATTTCAGTGGGTGTGTTGTCTGGATTTTATATCCACGAACCTAAAAGGGTGCATGTGGATTCACTACACATCTACGACCCTTGTTTATTCACGATGTTGGTTATTTATGTAACTTTAGTTAATTCCAGTGTGACCATAAATAGCCACATGTGATAAGTTGCTTTTCTGCTGGGGGGAGTTCTTCTCTGCAACTCTAAATGGAACAGCCTCTGTGGCCAAAGTGGGAAGCTGCTTAGCAATTGCTGCAGTGAGACCTGCTTTCAGGGCCTGTGTGTTTTATCCCAGATTCATCTGCTCTTCCTTCAAATCTGGGATCTTAACTCTGCTTGCTTCTTAGTTCAGCCATAGCTAATAAGGCAACATATTGCTTATAGCAGATCCAGCGGCGTGTCTCTGGCTGCTACTTGGGGTCCAGCTTTCAGTCCCTGAGTGGTGCAGGGGCCACAGGCGTGGGGCCTCAGAACTTCTGCCTACCTTCTCCTAGCCTTGCCTCCTCTCATATAGCACCTGCCACCAACATCATCGGCCAGGTGCAGTGGCTCACACCTGTAATCCCAGGACTTTAGGAAGCTGAGGCAGGCGAATCACAAGGTCAGGAGATCGAGACCATCTTGGCTAACATGGTGAAACCCTGTCTCTACTAGAAATGCAAAAAAAACTAGCCAAGTGTGGTGGCATGCACCTGTAGTCTCAGCTACTCGGGAGGCTGAGGCAGGAGAATTGCTTGAATCTGGGAGGTGGAGGTTGCAGTGAGCTGAGATCGCACCACTGCACACCAGCCTGGATGACAGAGTGAGACTCTGTCTCAGAAAAAAGAAAACCAAAAACCCAACATCATTTATCTTCGTCACTTGCCAGGAGGTCCCATGGTTCAAAATGTGAGTGCCGAGGGTGATCCCCACCCTGCAAGCTGATATTTCTCTGTCTGGCTTGGCCCCAGGTGAATGTGGGCCAGGAGGTAGTGTGTGTGTTATGTGTGCTGGTGACCAGTAGGAGGGAATTTAGGTGGACTGGCTTTGTCCTGCAAAAGCCAGCGCTGGATGAAAGCGTGTGTTATTATTGATTTGCTTTTCACAAAGGGCTCTGTGGTTCCCAAAAAGGCTGGGACTGATTAGTGCAAGTTAAGTTTGTCTGAATTTTTCCTTTGCCCCTTGCTTCTCTTTCTTCTTTTTGGGATTCTTGGTCTTGCATACCCGACTCAGAGCTGCCCTCTCCACATCTCAGCCCCTCAAGACTCATTCATTTAATCAGATCACCCAATGGGAACTGTGATATTTACAACAAATAACCCATCTCTCATAGGGCTGGCTGGCAAAGTCCCATGCAGTGGTTCTGAACTCTGCCTCTGTCTGAACTATCTGGGGACCTTGTTGAAAAGAAAAGAGAAGCCCCCATCCCCAGGAGTGCCTGATTCCGCAGGCTTGGGTTGGGGCCGAAGCTGGGGCTCAGCCTGTGTGTTTTTAACGAGCTCCCTAGGTGATCCTGCTACAAGCTGAAATTTGACAACTTTCAAGTATGCCATGGGAATAAGGAAGGCGACAGGTTGGGGGGCAGCCTCCCTCCTTGTGTTTTATCCATGTAACCTTAAGAAAGTTCCATCGTTATTCTGTGCCTCTTTTTCTTATCTCTGAAATGGGAATAATATGATTCTTAGCCCTTAGAGTGCATATGACAATTAGATAATATTCCTAAAGCACTTAGCATGTAGTAAGTGCTCAATAAGACTTAGCTATGATTGTGATCATGAATGTATTGTATAATAATTTATCAGTAACAGCATTATTATACAAAGCAATAGGCACAGGGCTAGGATATAAAAACTATCAACAAATATCAGTTTTATTATTATAAATATGTAATACAGGTTGAGCATCCCTAATCCAAAATTTAAAATCCAAAAATATTCCATAACTGGGAACTTTTTTTTTTTTTTTTTTGAGATGGAGTCTCACTCTGTCACCCAGGCTGGAGTGCAGTGGTGGGATCTCTGCTCACTGCAACCTCCGCTTCCTGAGTTCAAGCGATTCTTCTGCCTCAACCTCCCAAGTAGCTGGGATTACAGGCACCCACCACTGCGCCTGGCTGATTTTTGTATTTTTAGTAGAAATGGGGTTTCACCATGTTGGCCAGGTTGGTCTCGAACTTCTAACCTCAAGTGATCCACCTGCCTCGTCCTCCCAATCATTGGAAACTTGAGCACTGGCATGACATCACAAGTGGAAAATTCCACACATTAAAAGCTTAACACAAACTTTATTTCATGCAACACATTAAAAATATTGTACAACATTACCTGCAGGCTACATGTATAAGGTGTATATGAAACATAAATGAATTTCGTGTTTAAACTTGGGTCCTATCCCCAAGATACCTCATGATGTTTAATGCAAAGATTTCAAAACCTGAAAAATATCTGAAATCTGAAACACGTCTCATCCCAAGCATTTCGGTTAAGGGATACTCAACCTGTATATGTTGTATAATATAAATATTGTTAGATTTCAATTCATCTTATGTGTTATATCTGAATTATCACCTATGAGAGATCTGTGACTGTACCTATGATGACATTATACAGTATACATGTATAGTATAAATATGACATGCTGTGTTGTGTAAATGTTAAAATTATCATAAGGATTGTGTAAGGAAGTTATTACTGCTGGACCTGCTGTCTAGTAAGTGCTCATTACATATGTAAACTCTTTTTTCTATTGTTTGTAATACTCATTAGCAGTAATAATGTAGAGAAAAGGAAAACCCATCAGCAATAGTGAGGCAGCGGACAGGGGGCTCTTCCTTCCTGCAGAGGTGGCCGCCTGTGTTCCAGCATTCTTGGGGGACTGCCCCAGACCGTTGGGTCCCTCTGCCTGGCCTCAGGGATCTGGTTCTCACTGGGATCCAGGGCGGGGGAGAGAAGAAAGGGCACCTCTCCCAGGCCTCCAGCCCTCCCTCAGCAGGGGATTTTCCTGTGGATGCAAATTGGCCGGTTACTTGAGACGTTCCTAGTCAAATAATTCTCTCCCCCGTCAGCTGGGCCCGCCAAACACCAGGGATGTTATGACAATGGTCACCCTGGCAACGGCGGGAAGGCATCAGGGCTGCTGGCTGTGGCTGCAGCGATTTCATTACCCACACGGGGTCTGATCACCTGAGAGCCGTAATAACACAGCCAGGGACCTGGTCCTGCAGGTGCACTGCACCCGCTTGGAAAAGGACTTGGGATTTATTTTTAGTGGCCTGGCGTTTAACCTCCAAGGATGTTGGTTTATTGAAAGACCACGAGAAATGTATTGAGCACCGACTGTATGCCAGGCACGGAGCTGAACGCTGGGGAAAAGACAGGCAAAGCCTGTGCTCTCTTGAGCTCTCATGATGAGTGTGTGTGGTGGTGGTGGAGGGGCGTGACCATGGAAACCAACAAACAGGATGATTTGTGAGATAGCGAAGTGCCACCAAGGAAGGAAAGCAGGGCGGCGTGATGGCATTGAGGGGGACTCGGGAAGAGGTGACACCTGAAGAAACGGAGAGGGCCGTTGATGCCTACAGCTGACAGAGCTCTGGCTGGGGGAACAAGCAAGGTCAAAGGCTGGAGCCCCAGGTTTGGGATGCTGAGCTCTTTGCTGCTCATCTGAACCTTTGGGAGAAGGCAGCATTATGGGGTGCTGACGGGCAGTCTTGAGGGACACAGAGGGCCCTGGAGCCTGCCTCTTTGTCTGTGTGACCATAAGGCCAGCCTTGTCACATTCCTGAGCCTCAGTTTCCTCGTGTGTAAAATGGGCAGAGAGCCGAGCTCCTTCTCTTGGTGCTGCTGTGATGTTTACACCAGGGATGGTTCTTGCAAGGGTCTGGTCCCTAGAAGGCCTCCAGGATGTCCTGGATTCCCACTCAGCTTTCACGGACTCCGCTTTCGTTCTTAAAAAAACAAAAGCATCTAAGGGGTGAGGATCTGGGACTCCAGCAAACCCAGCGGCGGGGACATGCCTGGAGGTCTCTGGGTTCGATTTGGGTTTAGATTCGGAGTGAAAAGTTCCCCGTTTCACGTTAGGGATTTCAGACACGATTATTTTTAGCTCTGTCACATGTCTTGACTTTTTAATTTTTTTTTTGTTGTTTATGCTGCTAAATTTACTGCCATGCTAATACAGAGTACAGTAATAAGGCGCTGCGGATGCGCCGATGGGCCAAAGCCTGAAAAATTTTCCATCTGCCGTGGAAGGTGCCAGGCTGCCCCCTGGTGTGGAGATGGAAAATTACACCGCCGGGCTCCGGCTCTGTCGGATCTCTGCAGCCTGGGATCCCTCTAACCCCAAGCTCAGGGGACAGTATTCTACACCTGGACAGTGCAGAGTCAGACGGTGGGCTCGGCCTGGATATGCTATTTCCAGGAGTCCTGTGTTTCTTTATTTGAAGATGGAAACATTGTTTTTTTTTTCTTTTTTTCTTTTCCGGTTCAGCTCTGCATGGACTTGAATTGAGGGCGACCTAAAAATCAATTAGGCTGCCTGGCAGGCTGAAGCCATGCAAAGGCCCCTTTCTAATTGTGCTTCTCAACTGTCGATGGTCTGTTTCAGCAGAGAATTGTGAAGAGGTCACGAGACTGGGAACTAGAGGTCCTGAGTTCAAATCACTATCCCGGTGCTGCTTTATCTGTGTGATCACAGGCACGATTCCAGCAATTCCAAGGCCTGGTTTCCCCATCTGTAGAATGATATTCACAATCGGGCCAGGCACAGTGGCTCATGCTTGTAAATCTAGCACTTAAGGAGACCAAGGCAGGAGGATTGCTTGAAGTCAGGAGTTTGAGGCCAGCCTAGGCAACATAGCAAGATCCCACCTCTACAAAAAAATGAAAAAATTAGCTGGGCATGGTGACACACGCTTGTAGTCCTAGCTACTTGGGAAGCTGAGGTGGGAGGATTGCTTGAGTTCAGGAGGTTGAGGCTGCAGTGAGCTATGACTGTGCACTCTAGCCTGGGCAATGGAGAGAGACCCTGTCTCAAAACAAGTTAAAAAAAAAAATCTAGGCCAGGCACAGTGGCTCATGCCTGTAATCCCTGCTACTTGGGAGGCTGAGATGGAGAATTGCTTAAACCTGGGAGGTGGAGATTGCAGTGAGCCAAGATTGCACCACTGTACTCCAGCCTGGGCGGCAAAGGGAGACTCTGTCTAAAAAAAAAAAAAAAAAAAAAAAAAAAAAAATCCAACAGTCATTTCAGCATTGTCATGATACTCAAGGAACCATTCTGGAAAATAATTTATTTAGAGATGTTGGTAGATTAAGATGAATACCTGAAATTCACCGAATAGAAGGGTCAGTACCTCTCACGCCTTCTGTGGTGAAGAATCAGCTTTATCTTTTCGACATTTTGCAGCCAATACTTTTGTGAAATAGAATAAAGATGATTTACGAGGGAAATGAAATGGAAAAATAAAAACAACATCCAATGCTCACTTTGAAGAAATTAGATTGAACAGACATAAGAGTATTCTATCAAATAGCTATAAAAGTGTCTAAATGTTCTCTCTTGATTTCTGTACTTATCCAAAGGTACAGAAAAGGCAGGTGTCTTCAGGTCCCACCTGAAATAGCCCACCTTAAAGGCAGGCATGGTGTATAGTTGATTTTTGTATCCCTTGCTGTCTGTATTTAGAAAGCACCTCGCCAGGCGCCGTGGCTCACACCTGTAATCCCAGCACTTTGGGAGGCTGAGGCGGGCAGATCACTTGAGGTCAGGAGTTTGAGACCAGTCCGGCCCACAAAGTGAAACCCCATCTCTACTAAAAATACAGAAATTGGCCAGGTGTAGTGGTGCGCACCTGTAATCCTAGCTACCAGGGAGGCTGAGGCATGAGAATTGCTTGAACCCAGCAGATGGAGGTTGCAGTGAGCTGGGGCCAAGCCACTGCACTCCATCATAGGCAACAGAGCGAGACTCCATCAAAAAAAGCAACTCGAATATCTTTAAATGAATAAACGAGGCCTTGCTTCTCTTAGAATAAACATGGAGCTCCCATTATTATCCTGTGATATGGATTGTGGCTTTTTTTTTTTTTTTTTTTTGAGACAGATTTTTGTTGTTGTTGTTGTTTGCTCTGTTGCCCAGGCTGGAGTGCAATGGTGCAATCTTGGCTCACTGCAACCTCCATCTCCTGGGTTCAAGCGATTCTCCTGTCTCAGCCTCTAGAATAGCTAGGATTACAGGCATATGCCACTATGCCTGGCTAATTTTTGCATTTTTAGTAGAGATGGGGTGTCATCATGTTGGCCAGGGTGGTCTCGAACTCCTGACCTTAGGTGATCTGCTTGCCTCGGCCTCCCAAAGTGCTGGGATTACAGGCATGAGCCACTGCACCCGGCAGATACATGGCTTTTTAAAAGGAGTCTCTCTTGACTTGGCATCCTCAATGCCCGTACTGAACCCTGGCTGCCCTTCTGTTCTGGCTCCTGCCACGTGGCCTTGTGATTTGCGTTTGCACATCTGTCTTCCCTGCCCACGGGAATCCCCTTCAGGGCTGGACAGGTGTTAACTGCTCTGGAAGCTGCTTAGAAAACGAGCCTGTTGCACAAATGAACCCACGGCCCTTGGAGAGGGGACTGATTGTTGAGGGTGCTGTGTCCTGGCTTCTAGAATGGGGTTTCTGCCCTGTGTTTATTGCCTAAGGACCTGGATCCTTCAGGTTGTCTCAGAAACTACTTTCATTACCCAATTGTTCAGACAGTAGAGGGATGTTTCTCCTGCTTGCCCGATCCTCCTTGGAATCACTGGAGTCCTCGGTGTTTTCACAGATTCCTGGGCTGTGTCCAGATTAATTAAATCAGAATTTCTAAGAGATGGGCCTAGAAATTTAATTTTTTTTTTTTTTTTTTTTGGAGACAGGCTCTTGCTCTGTTGTTTCTGTGGGACTGCAGCAGTATGATCATGGCTTACTGCAGCCTTGAACTCCTGGGCTCAAGAAATCCTCTCGCCTCAACCTCCCAAGTAGCTGGGACTACAGGTGTACAGCGTCATGCTTGACTAATTTTTTATTTTTGGTAGAGATGGGGTTCCTGCTATGTTACCTAGGCTGGTCTTGAACTCTTGACCTTGAGCGATCCTCCAGCCTCTGCCTCCCGATTAGCAATGTTTGATTTTTAACAGACATCTTCAGATGAAGGTTATGATTGGAAATTGAGGAAAGGGGGAAATAACGTGAAATTATCTGTACCTTGGGAGAGCTGCTCAAATCCTATTGTTCTCTGTTTTCCCATTTGTAAATAAGATGGGGTTACTATTGAGGCTATTTTGATGATTCAGTGAAATAATGTATCAAGTACTTAGCAGAATGCCTGGCATATTTGTTGAATGCCTGGCATACTTATTTCATGAGGTGGCTGACATTAAGCATGGCCTGCCTGTCTTTATGATTGGCAAATGTCTGATTTTCATGTGATTTGTAACTTACTATCACATAGATAATTCAGGCTTATAGAAAAATAAATGGGCTTGTGCCTGTAATCCCAGCTATTCAGGAAGTTGAGGCGGGAGGATTGCTTGAAGCCAGGAGTTTGAGACCAGCTGGGCAACATAGCAAGACCCCGTCTCTTAAAAAAAATAAGAAAATAAATTTCACCTATCATAACCCAAAGATGCAGTTGCTAACCTTTTTTCTCTTCTCTCTCTCTCTCTCTCTCTCTCTCTCTCTCTCTCTCTCTGTGTGTGTGTGTGTGTGTGTGTGTGTGTGTGTGTATTTGCATTCTGAATGCATTTTTTATTCAGAAACTAGGATTATACTATACCTTTTGTTTTGGCTTCTATATGGTTTCATCTGACATGACATTCTTTTTTTTTTAATTATTTTTATTTTGAGATGGGGACTCACTCTGTTGCTCAGGCTGGAGTGCAGTGGTGCAATCTCAGTTTCCTCGTCTACTGCAACCTCTGCCTCCTGAGTTCAAACAATTCTTGTGCCTCAGCCTCCTGAGTAAATGGGATTACAGGCGTACACCACCACGTCCAACTATTTTTTGTATTTTTAGTAGAGACAGGGTTTCACCATGTTGTTCAGGCTGCTCTTGAACTCCTGACCTCAAGTAATCTTCCTGCCTTGGCTTCCCAAAGTGCTGGGACTATAGGCGTGAGCCACCACGCCTGGCCTGGCATGGCATTCTTTGTGTGTCAATG
This sequence comes from Plecturocebus donacophilus, assembly GCA_004027715.1. Taxonomy (NCBI): domain Eukaryota; kingdom Metazoa; phylum Chordata; class Mammalia; order Primates; family Pitheciidae; genus Plecturocebus; species Plecturocebus donacophilus. The sequence continues at coordinate 2,973 of PVKP010011746.1, read as the reverse complement.
AGTAAGAGTTTGTTAGACTTGGGTTCACAGCCCATTTTATCCTCTTAGTAGCTTGATGACCTTGGGCAAGTTATTTGACATTTCTGGGTCTCCATTTCTTTCTTTGTACAGTGGGAGCGATGATTGGAACCGTATCACAATCCTCCATCATTGTGGAAAATGAAAGAAGATAATTCATAAAACGTGCTTATTCCAGCGTTTGGCTCGAAGCAAATCCATGTTAACTGACAGCCAGGGTTATTCTGCAGCATCCGTCCTGGGAAACCAGGAGTAAGAGCTGCCCTTTCCCAGGGCCCCGTTTGGGAAGCACTGCTCCATCTCTGCTCAGCGCAGCTTCACACTCTGGGCAGTTTTCTGGAGTTTTCCCTGCTCAGCCCAGTACACTCTTGTCCCCTAAGATGATTCTTGTTTCCCTTTGCCTCAAGGACAAGGCTGAAACACATGGCCACTGTCCCCATCTGTCTCCGTCACTCCATCTGCTTCCTAAGCTCACTCCTCCCATCCTAATGTATTAAATAGTTGGAGACCCCTTGGTTCTAGCTCCTTGGAACGTGCAGGATCTCAGTCTCTGGGTGACCTGAGAAACACTTCCCAGAATCCACGTCCCCTTTCAACAAGTAGGACCTTGGTGTATGGGGCACCTTCTGCACAGAGAATAGCTTTGTTTTTCCTTTCAAAAAAAAATTTTTTTGGGAGACAGTGTCTTGCCCAGGCTGGAATGCAGTAGCGCGATCTCAGCTCACTGCAGCCTCCACCTCCTGAGTCCAAGTGAGTCTCCTGTCTCAGCCTCCTGAGTAGCTGGGACTACAGGTGTGTGCTTCCACAGCCAGCTAATTTTGTATTTTTAGTAGAGATGGGGTTTCATCATGTTGGCCAGGCTGGTCTTGAACTCCTGACCTCAGGTGATCCACTCGTCTCAGCCTTCCAAAGTGCTGGGAATACAGGTGTGGGCTACCATGTCCAGCTGAGAATATCTTATATAATGCCTCAGCAGGCCTGTGAGGAAAGGTGAAATACACCTATTTTACAGATGAGAAAGTGGAGACTTGGAGAGCTGAAGTGACTTGCCCAAACCTCAGAGCTAGAATTCGGGAATTTACTTAGAAGGCTTCCTAGGATGACTAAGCCCCTCTCTCTGCCCCTGAGGGGTCGATGCCCAACTTTTCCGCTTCCAGATCAGTGGGAAGGAGCTGTGAACAGTTCCTAGTGTAGTGTCCTGGTAAAGAGACGGAGCTTTGGGATCACACCCTGACATTCCCACTTAAATAGTTCTGTGGATCTGGGCAAATGATTTAGCCTGTTGAAGTCTCAGTCTTCCCATTTGTAGAATGGGCTCAAAGTACCAGCCTCACAGCTAGCATGGTCGCATCGATTAAAAAGGAAGAAACACATTCAAAGCCCCTGGCTCACGATGCCAGGCACACTCTGTCAGTGTTTAGTACATGGCAGCTGTGATAGTGGCTGTTATTCTTGAAAGTGCTTTATTGTCGTTGACAAAGACGTCCCCAGCAGACATCACAGCACTGCTCACATCATGGGCTTTTCACCCAGGTATCAAAGGAATCCTTCATGCAGAAGATTAAAAAGAACAAGGCAGATCTGTACGACCTAACGTGGAAAGACCCTCAGGGCTTACTACTGAGTGAAAACAAGTGCACAAAAGTGCATGCTGTATGATACCATCTATGTGAGAGAAACAAGGAAATCTTACGCATAGAGCCACATTGCGGAGTTTCAACAGATATGTATTTGTGAAAATTTACGGATCAAGGTCTAGAACGACGGGCACCTAACTAGTCTCAGCGATTACCTCCTTTACCTCCAGGGATACGGCTCTGTACTTGTGGGAGTGGTCAAACTTTCTTTCTTTTTATTTTTTTCCTTTCCAAGACAGATTCTCACTCTGTCACCCAGGCTAGAGTGTAGTGGTGCGATCTTGGTTCACTGCAACCTCTGTCTCCTGGGTTCAAGCAATTCTACCTCAGCTTCCTGAGTAGCTGGGATTATAGGCGCTCGCCACCTCGCCTAGCTAATTTTTGTATTTCTAGTAGAGACGGGGTTTCACCATGTTGGCCAGGCTGGTCTCGAACTCCTGACCTCAGGTGATCCACCCGCCTTGGCCTCAGAAAGTGCTGGGATTATAGGCGTGAACCACTGCGCACGGCCTGAAATGTTCTAACTTTCTTACGAGGAAAATATATGCGATTACGAGGAATAATCCCGGCACTTTGGGAGGCCAAAGTGGGAGGATCACTTGAGGTCAAGAATTTGAGACCAGCCTGGCCAACATAGCAAAACATCGTCTCTACTAAAAATACAAAAATTAGCTGAGTGTGGTGACACGCACCTGTAGTCCCATCTACTCCGGAGGCTTCGGCAGGAGAATTGCTTGAACCTGAAAGGCAGAGGTTGCAGTGAGCCAAGATCATGCCACTGCACTCCAGCCTGGGTGGCAGAGTGAGACTCTGTCTCAAAAAAAAAAAAAAAAAGGTGTATGCACCTATTAATTAAATAATTAAAGTAAAATCAGGTTATCCTTTCTATAACTTTGGAGCATTTGAATTAGACTGGGTTTGAATCTTGGCTTTGCACTTCCTAGCTGTGTGATTCTGAGCGAATGACTTAACTTCTCTGTGACTAGTTTCTTCTTTGGCAAAATGTAGATGTGAATAGCGCCTAGTTCCCAGGTACGTAAGGATATATTGAAATACTGCATGTGTGACCTTCAGCATGGGCCTGGCACGTGGGGGAAGTGCTCAGTAATGGTACTTTTATTTTTATTGTTTTCTTTCTTTTTTTTGAGATGGGGTCTCTCTCTATTGCCCAGGCTAGAGTGTAGTGGTGTGATCTTGGCTCACTGCAACCTCTGCCTCTGGGTTCAAGAGATTCTCCTGCCTCAGCCTCCCAAGTAGCTGGGACTACAGGTGTGCACCATCTCACTTCCCCTGCCCTCCCCTCTCTTCTCTGCTCCCC